>JARQOD010000514.1:0-146396 GCA_033576555.1 Oophaga sylvatica
ACATCTTTGTAGGTACATTCTCATAAAAATATCTGTGTGACCCGGCGGACCTCGGGCATTTGATGGTGCAATTCCCGAGTCAGTGATGGCTTGGGGGGCTGAGATATAGAGATTGGCCATCCACAATGACCCAATCGGGCAAGGTTTGATATCCATGCGACAGGCAAAACATACTGCATCCGCTGGTACCTCTCGTGTCCTGATCCGATCATCCTGGAGAAAGTTAACCCCTTTGTTAGATATTGCGAATTAATTCTGCCAGGGAGCTAAGGGTGGAGAGTATCTTCCCGCCCTCGGACACAGAGGGGAGGGACCTAGCAGGTTTAAGAACTGGGAGCTATGGGCAGACTGGATCCATTCATTCACACAGAAGCCAAGAAGATGGTCTAAGAAGGACCAAGGGGACAGATTTGCCAAGGGAGCAGCAGCACATGTTTTGGGAGACTGTCCAGCAACTAAAGACTCTTACCTGGGGATCGCAGAGCTCCCTGCCTCCCCATGTCCCTTCAACCCGGTAATATTGATCTCTAGCTAATACCTTTAAGCCTTGTACATTATTGTTGTATTTTACTCTGACTGCAAATCCATTGTAATTCCGTTGTATATCTTTACTGTATATTTCTGTAATTATCTAGTGCGCCCTTAAGGCAATTAAACCATAAAATTAATCTTTGGCTGATGCTTTTACTCTGATCACGAATCTTAGAATACCCAGTGGGTAACAGGACAACCTCCCCGGCGGCCATTTGCTCTAGGTGCAGTTCCCTTACTGACCTGATAGACAAAGGGGGCGCCGGAGAGCTGTACCTGTGGAGTTACATCCCATTGGTGACGTGGGAGGAAAGGGGTCGTCCTTCACATTTGGTAGCGGCGGTGGGATCAGAAGCTGTGATACCCGGGCTACCGTGTGGCGGTCGGCTTAGTTCCTCACAACATAGAAAAACGATGTGGGTAACACAAGAAGAAGTAATGTAACCAACGCGTTTCAGCAATTAAGCCTTAATCATAGTAGCCTTAATCATGGCATTAAGGCTTAATTGCTGAATCGCGTTAGTCACATTACTTCTTTCTTGTGTTACACACATCGTTTTTCTATTTTTTAAGAATTAAATAAACTACTATTTTTATACATCAGTGGAATGTTTCATCACTTGAGCACACCTTCTTTCTTTTTGCTGAAGGGTTTAAGCAATGATCTATGGAATAAGTTTTGGATTTTTTAAAGAGGGAGTAAGACATAGGCGATACGCTACCGGGTGAACCACTTCGATTATTGCATAAGGACCAATGAACTTAGGCCCCAGTTTGGCGGATGGTAATCGAAAACTTATATTTCGCTTAGAAAGCCATACCTTATCTCCACACTGTAATGTTGTGAATGCTCTGGATCTGACTTCTGAGTTTCTGTTCCCCCTGGTGGCTGCTGATAGTAATGAAGCTGCTTTGGCTAACAGAGGTCTATCAGCTGGAGGCGATGATTGGCAATCAGGTGTTACTGACTGGGGAGATATAAATGAGCAACCTTCCCATAATCCTTGCCGGTGATTTGCTTCTTCCTGGTCCCTTTTCGAAGTCAGCTTGCTTCCTGCTTTTTCCTGCAACTTTCAGATAAGTTATTTGCTGTTTATTTCTGTGGCATTTGTTTTCCCTTTTGTTTATCTCAGTTTTCTGCCCTTCTGGAGTTAGTACAGCCAGGTTCCCCTGTTTTTGCCACTGTTATTTCAGTATCTGCTGATTTGCTACCAGTTCACAGCAGAGACATTTATGTAATTTCAGTTCCTTGTTATTTCAGTGTCTGCTGATTTGCTACCAGTTCACACCAGAGTTATGATATAGCGGGGGAGAGATCGTGTGGTCTCAGGATTTTTGCATATCAGACGTGTTGGAATTTTTCTTAGAGTTTTTGCTGGATTGCAGACAGTATTCTTTCCTGTCCTGTTCTATCTAGACAGTTTGGGCCCCAGCATTTGCTTGCTCTATTTTCTGTATTTTCTGCCTGTGTTTGTATTTCATCTTGTCTCACCACCAATATATGTTTGGGGGCTACCTATTCCTTTGGGGCTCTATTCTGGGGCAGTTAGCCTTCCCCTTTCTCTCTTTAGGCTTAGTTAACTCTCCGGCTGTGTCGAGGCGTCTGGGCACCGTAGGCACGTCCCACGGCTGCTTCTTGTTGTGCTGTCAGTTTAGGGTCTGCAATCCGCTAGTTACCAACCTCTCTGGGTGTCTCTTTGCCTGGTCTATTTTTGCTGCATCCTCCTCGGCTACCAAATCATAACACTGTAATATCTGAACAGAGTCCCTCTTACTGTCCACGAAATGCTTATATTTCAGTTGAGCGCTGGAAATATTTAAACGAACCTTTGACTACAGATCTCTAATCCGATTGACCAGTCCTCAGCCCCCAGACAACTAGAATCCAATCGCGACAATTCACCAAAATGAGGGTTTAATCCATAATTAATAAAAAATGGTGACCTACCAGTAGATTGATTTATTCGATTGTTGAAGGCGAATTCGGCCAATAGCAAGGCATCACACCAGTCATTCTGCAAGGCGGAAGTCAAACATTGGAGGATCTGTTCAAGCGACTGGTTGGTGCGCTCAGTTTGTCCATTGCTTTCCGGATAATAAGCTGAGGAAAAAGAAAGATATTCCCAACTTTTTGCAAAATGCCCGCCAAAACTTAGCTACGAATTGTGATCCCCTATCAGATACAATGTTTATAGGCACCCCATGAAGACAAAACCTGAGAGAGGAAATGCCTAGTAAGGGTTTCTACTGATGGTAAACTAGCCATGGGTACAAAATGCGCTAACTTGGAAAATCTGTCTACAATTACCCAAATTACAGTATTACCCGGGATGAAGGAAGATTGGTAATGAAGTCCATGGACAAATGAGCCCAAGGTCTCCTCGGAATTGGTAAGGGCATCAATTCCCCGGCCGGCCGGCAATGAGAGCTCTTGAAAGGGGCACATACCCCACACGCAGCGACGTAGTTCTTAATCTTTGAAGACATTAACGGCCACCAAAAGACGCTCATTACTGCTTCACGCGTGGCCGTAATATCTGGGTGAGCACCCAATTTCGAGTCATGGAACTCCCACAGGAGTTTGGTGCGCGAATGCTGTGGAATAAACAATTTATCTTCAGATTTGGAGCTAAATATTGTGCCCTCATAATCTCCTACTCCAATTCCGATGACAGTTCGGCTATAACCACCCCGGGTTGAAGAATGGAGGACGGCGGGTCGGGGGAGAAAGCGGCTCAAAACTACGTGATAAAGAATCTGCCTTCACGTTTTTAGACCCTGGATGAAAAGTAATAGAGAATTGGAATCTGGAAAAAAGTCTGGGAGTCAGTCTTTTAGCTGATTTAACATACTCTAAATTTTTGTGGTCAGTGATGACCCTGATAGGGTGAGCCGCCCCCTCCAAAGAATGCCTCCACTCTTCGAATGCCAATTTGATTGCCAGAAGCTCTCTATTACCTACGTCATTGTTTCTCTCCGCTAGAGAAAATTTTTTCAAAAAATAGGCACAAGGCCTAAGGTTAGTCAGAGAGGCTAAACCCTGTGACAACACAACCCCCACCCCCACCTCTGAAGCATCAACTTCAACCACAAATGGCGTGGATGGGTCCAGTTGAACCAAGACCAGAGCAGACATGAAGCAATTTTTCAGAATTTGAAAAGATTGTCTAGCTAGAGGGGACCATTTCCTGATATCATCCCCTTTACAAGTGAGATGCGTGAGGGCTTAACTATCTGCGAAAAACATTTGATAAACCTGTGATAGTAGTTCACGAATCCCAAGAAGCTTTAAAGGCCTTTAAAGTCCTGAGGTTGGACCCACTCTACAGTGGCTTGCACCTTCTTGGGATCCATCCAAAACCCCTGTGGTGAAATTACGAGCCCCAAAAATGTCAATTCCTGAACAAAAAATGTACATTTCTCAAGCTTGACTGTAAAGGGACGGCCGCTGGGTCGATACACTGGAAGCTGTGTGGTCTTTTACCTCTGTAATGTCTATTGTTCTAGGGTGTTCCCCTCCCGTGAGGGAGCGTACAGAGCAATTAGAGACAGAGTCCAAATCACGTCAAACAGTTCTGCTTTATTTTCCTCTGGGCACAGCACATCCAAGACACCATAAGTACTTCTTACACTATACCAGCAATATATTCTTCACAATTCTGCTTCTTCTCCGCTGCCACACCAGAATGGACCAATAAGTATTGACGGGACAAAGAGCCCAGTGAAAACGGTACTTCAATTGCTTCCCCTGGAGACACTTCAATCCAGCATAAGAAAGACCCATCTACTAGGTTATCCACCCCTCTCTGAATATCATGCCCGGATACTTCTGATGGCCCACTCGCTTCTATGCTCATGCACGAACTCTTCTGCTGAGCGTCCCACAGTGGTTCTTCCGCTGGACTACTGCTACGTAAACCCACTCTCTTTGGGCTCACGTTTCCCAGAGTGAATCCTACACCGGCTTCTTCAGGGGTTGCTGGTCCCCTCTTCTTCCTATCCTATGCTCAGGGCTCAGGAACGTGGACATCCTCACACTAGCAAGGTCCACCCCCAGCTGACTGCCGCTAAGAGGAAGTCTTCCTGACAGATTCCTGCTTGGAGGCAATCTTTCCCTAGCGACAAGTCCCTAACTATAGTACCTATCAGAATGGATGTGCTAAATGCCCCCCCTCTAGTGACCAACCCTCATAACTGTTTTGACTACTTTTTCTAACGTTCTGACTGGAACTCTAATGTGACCCCATTAGTGACCCCTTGCAACTACAATTAACCCCTCAATATGTACACTATCTTTTACAGTGCCCTCCTCTAATGACCCAGGATGCACTATCTGCCTAACACTCAATCCCCATATATATACATATAATAAATGCACAATATATGTAGAACACACATATATACAAGTTGACACAATTTAAAGGGGATGAAAACTTAAAGGTTTAATACCCTTTCACCTTCTTACATGACGAATAATTGATTTTCTCTGAGTCTTTGAAGCACTGTTTTAACATGCAATAAATGAGAATCTCTGTCAGCAGAATATATTAGGATATCATCTAAGTAGATTACCACAAAGCGACCAATGAGGTCCGCAAATACAACATTGATGAAATTTTGGAAAACAGCTGGTGCATTGGCGAGACCAAACGGCATCACTAAATTCTCAAATAATCCCTCTGATGTAAGAAAAGCTGTTTTCCATTCGTCCCCTTTCCTTATTCTTATCAAGTTATAGGCCCCTCATAGGTCCAATTTAGAAAACCACTTAGCCCCAGAGAGCTGGTTACAAAGATCTGGAATCAGGGGCAGGGGTATGAGTTCCTGATAGTAATTTTATTAAGTTCTCGAAAGTCAAGGCAGGGACGTAGGCCACCATCTTTCTTATTAACAAAGAAAAATCCTGCTGCTAGCGGGGAAACTGGAGGTCTTATATGCCCTTTACGAAGACTCTCAGCGATATATTCTTTCATGGCAAGGCACTCTGGGCCTGACAAATTAAATAAACAAGCTTTGGGCAATTTGGCCCCAGGAATAAGATCAATAGTACAATCAAATGGCCTATGCAGGGGTAATGCCTCGGCCTCACTTTCAGAAAACACGCCCTCAAAGTCTTTTAGGTACTTCGGAATACCCTCCAGACCGACAGAAGACTCTGAGGCAGATTTTGCAAGTGTCACACAAAGAACAGATTTATAGCAACAGTCAATACATTTGGACCATCATTTAACAATCTCCCCTTTTTCCCAGTCAATCACCGGATTGTGCCGTTGAAGCTACGGCATGCCCAGCACCAGCCCTGCGGGCAATTTGTCAATAACAAAACATTTTATCTCTTCCTGATGAGAAGAACCGATTTGCAGAGAAAATCTTTCCGAAACATAAAGGATCCTGTACGGGTGAGGGGGGAAGAGTCGATGGCCACTATTTTAAGTGGAGTCTCCAGCCTGACTTTACCTATCTTGTGCTGAGAGATGATTGTTGTGAACGTATTGGAGATGACTTCGGAGCTGAAGCTCCCTATGGTGGTTGCTGAGGGTATTGAACCTATGTTGAACACCAAGAGTCCTACACCTGCAGTTGACGAGTGGTTGTCAGGAGATACTGACTGGCCTGATATAAATGAGCTGACCTCCCATGATCCTCACCGGTGATCAATTGTTCTTCCTGGTCTAGGTTGGAATTCAGCTTTCTTTTCTGCTGTCTCCTGCTTGCATTCAGATAAGTCTCTTTCAGTTTTTTTTTCAGTGGTTTGAATTCCTTGCTTTTTGCTGCATTGCTTTTTGTCTTCAACCAGGTCCCCTTTGGGGGGCTTTGGCTGGTCTCTGTTCGTTTTTTGTATTTGTTCATTTGCTCAGTTCTTGTGATATTTTACTGCTGGGTTGCTACGTGTCCACACCAGAGATCTGATATAGGTGGTCGAGACCGTGTGGTCTCAGTATTTTTGGATTCAGAAGTGTTGGAGTTTTTCCTGGGGTTTTTCTGGGTTGCAGACAGTATTCTCTCCATGCTGTCCTATCTAGACAGTTTTGGGCCCCAGCATTTGCTCAATCTATTTTCTGTCTGTGTTCGTATTTTCATCTTGTCTAACCGCCATTATATGTCTGGGGCTTCCTATTCTTTTGTGGTCTACTCCGGGCAGTTAGCTTTCCTCTTTCCATCTTCAGGGGTAGCTATCTCTACGGCTGTGACGAGGCGTCTAGGGCTCCGTAGGAATGTCCCACGGCTGCTTCTATTTGTACGGTTAGTTTAGGGGTCTGCAACCTATTAGTTTCCAACCTCTCTGGTGTTAGGCTGCCTATGCGGTTTTTTGCATTTGTCCGATCATGTGGAGCAGCTTGCTGCTGAAGTTCGGAGTATTGCTATTGAAGATGAGCGGTGTTCGAAGCGAACTGTTCGCCAATTTCAAATTCTAGCTGTTTTGGGCGGTGTTCGAGCCGTTCGACGAACCCGAACGATTTTGAAAAAATCCGGCTGTTCGAGGTTATGTTCGATAACTGTTCGTGCACCTAAATCGTCACTGGATTTTTTCACAGTAATGCTGAGAATCACTGTTAATACTAAGTTTGAGTGTACAGTGGGGCGGGTGGAGGGGCATGGGATGGATCTCTGCAGAAATAATGATCTCCATTTTTTTTCTCTTTCCCGCATTTCCAGTGGGCGGTGCAATCTGTCAGCAGCACACACACGGAGCGAAGTGCTTTTTTTTCACACAAGCAAGGGAATGTGTAATTGGCTGTGTATGTCACATGTCCTTGCCCTATAAGACCCAGCCATTTCCCCTTCGCCACCATTTTCTCACTGCGGCAGCACAGTGTTAGACGGCACTGCTGCTGCTGTTAGCGCTATCTTTCTAACAGTGACTGTGAAGCGAATTTGCAGTTAGACAGGAAGGTTTAGGGAGTAGGGAGGGACTAGTTTGTAATTGTAGCCCTTTTAAGGGCTAGGTTACAGCAGTTCCTAGCACTTTTAGCAGGAAGGTCCGTGCTCTATATAGACAGATAGGTCAAATTGGGAGTAATGACTATTTGAAATTGCAGCCCTTTTGAGGGCTAGGTTACATCAGTTGCTATCACTTTTTGCCAGCTCCACCAGGGTTGAAATACTCATAATTTTTGGCTGCATCTTGCCTGTAATATAATTGTGGGCATAGTAGCAGTCTGTGGTACTCATTGTATTAGGCCATCTATACAAAGCTCCACCTGCGTTGAAATACTCATAATTTTTTGATGCATCTTGCCTGTAGCATAATTGTGGGCATAGTAGCAGTCTGTGGTACTCATTGTATTAGGCCATCTATACAAAGCTCCACCAGCGATAAAATACTCATAATTTTTGGTTGCATCTTGCCTGTAATATAATTGTGGGCATAGTAACAGTCTGTGGTACTCATTCTATTAGGCCATCTATACAACGCTCCACCAGTGTTGAAATACTCATAATTTTTTGCTGCATCTTGCCTGTAGAATAATTGTGGGCATAGTAGCAGTCTATGGTACTCATTGTATTAGGCCATCTATACAAAGCTCCACCAGCGTTAAAAAAAAAAGAATTTTTATCTGCATCTGCCTGGACAATAATTTTGGGCATAGTAGCAGTGTGTGGTACTCATTCTATTAGGCCATCTATACAAAGCTGTTATGTTTCGGTAGCTGAGGAGAAATAGCAAAAATAGCCAATATAGCAATACACCAGAGAGGCTGGAAACTACTGGGTTGCAGAACCCTAAACTAACCGCAACACTAGAAGTAGCCGTGGAGCGTACCTACGGTGATCCTAGACGTCTCGTCACAGCCGGAGAGATAGCTACTTCTAAAGACAGAAAGATGAAAGCTAACTGCCCCGTAGCAGAACCCCCAAAGAAATAGGAAGCCCCCAAACATGTAATGGCGGTTAGACAAGAAGAAAATATGAACACAGACAGAAAATAGAATGAGCAAACGCTGGGGCCCAATTCTGTCTAGATAGAAAAGTATAGGAAAGAATTCTGACTGCAACCCAAAAAACCCTGACAAAAATACCAACACTTCTGATTAACAAAAAACCTGAGATCACACGATCTCTACCACCTAAATCAGATCTCTGGTGTAACACACAGCAATTCAGCAAATAAAAAGTGAACCAGGAACAGAGCAAAAATGCAAACACAAACTGAGCACAATTGCAGTGCCAGGCCCCAAAAAGGGACCAGACTGAAGTCCACTGCAAGGCAGCAGACAAGCAAAGAAAATCCAACAGGAGGGAAAAAAACAACAAGTCACTTATCTGAAAGAGAACAGGAATGCAAGCTGAGCTCTAAGCAAGACCTGGAAGAACAATTGATTACCGGCAAGGCTGATGGGAGTTCAGGTCACTTATATCAGACCATTCGGACTCAGCTAAAAGACATTCAGCAATTGGTTCATTACCCTCAGCAACCACCGGAGGGAGCCCCTGCTCCGAAGTCGCCTCAAACGTGCTCACAACACAAAGCTCCACCAGAGTTTAAAAAAAAAGAATTTTTATCTGCATGTTGCCTGGACAATAATTTTGGGCATAGTAGCAGTGTGTGGTACTCATTCTATTAGGCCATCTATACAAAGCTCCACCAGCCTTAAAAAAAAAAAAATTCTATCTGCATCTTGCCTGGACAATAATTTTGAGCATAGTAGCAGTGTGTGGTACTCATTCTATTAGGCCATCTCTACAAAACTCCAACAGCATTGAAATACTCATAATTTTTGGCTTCATCTTGCCTGTATATTAATTATGGGCATAGTAGCAGTCTGTGGTACTCATTGTATTAGGCCATCTATACAAAGCTCCACCAGCGATGAAATACTCATAATTTTTTGCTGCATCTTGCCTGAAATATAATTGTGGGCATAGTAGCAGTCTGTGGTACTCATTGTATTAGGCCATCTATACAAAGCTCCACCAGCATTTAAAATACTCATAATTTTTTGCTGCATCTAGCCTGTAGAATAATTGTGGGCATAGTAGCTGTCTGCGGTACTCATTGTATTAGGTCATCTATACAAAGCTCCACCAGAGTTTAAAAAAATAATAATTTTTATCTGCATCTTGCCTGGATAATAATTTTGGGCATAGTAGTAGCGTGTGGTTCTCATTCTATTAGGCCATCTATACAAAACTCCAGCAGCCTTAAAAAAAAAAAAAATTCCAACTCCATCTTGCCTGTAGAATAATTGTGGGCATAGTAGCAGTCTGTGGTACTCATTGTATTAGGCCATCTATACAAAGCTCCACCAGAGTTTAAAAAAAAGAATTTTTATCAGCATCTTGCCAGGACAATAATTTTGGGCGTAGTAGCAGTGTGTGGTATTCATTCTATGAGGCCATCTATACAAAGCTCCACCAGCCTTAAAAAAAAAAAAATTTCTATCTGCATCTTGCCTGGACAATAATTTTGGGCATAGTAGCAGTGTGTGGTACTCATTCTATTAGGCCATCAATGCAAAGCTCCACCAGCTTTGAAATACTCATAATTTTTGGCTGCATCTTGCCTGTAATATAATTGTGGGCATAGTAGCTGTCTGTGGTACTCATTGTATTAGGCCATTTATACAGAGCTCCACCAGCGTTGAAATACTCATAATTTTTTACTGCATCTTGCATGTAGAATAATGTGGGCATAGTAGCAGTCTGTGGTACTCATTGTATTAGGCCATCTATACAAAGCTCCACCAGCCTTAAAAAAATAAAATAATTTCTATCTGCATCTTGCCTGGACAATAATTGTGGGCATAGTAACAGTGTGTGGTACTCATTGTATTAGGCCATCTATACAAAGCTCCACCAGCATTGAAATACTCATAATTTTTGGCTGCATCTTGCCTGTAATATAATTGTGGGCATAGTAGCAGTCTGTGGTACTCATTGTATTAGGCCATCTATACAAAGCTCCACCAGAGTTTAAAAAAAAGAATTTTTATCAGCATCTTGCCAGGACAATAATTTTGGGCGTAGTAGCAGTGTGTGGTATTCATTCTATGAGGCCATCTATACAAAGCTCCACCAGCCTTAAAAAAAAAAAAATTCTATCTGCATCTTGCCTGGACAATAATTTTGGGTATAGTAGCAGTGTGTGGTACTCATTCTATTAGGCCATCAATGCAAAGCTCCACCAGCTTTGAAATAATCATAATTTTTGGCTGCATCTTGCCTGTAATATAATTGTGGGCATAGTAGCTGTCTGTGGTACTCATTGTATTAGGCCATTTATACAGAGCTCCACCAGCTTTGAAATACTCATAATTTTTTACTGCATCTTGCATGTAGAATAATTGTGGGCATAGTAGCAGTCTGTGGTACTCATTGTATTAGGCCATCTAAACAAAGCTCCACCAGCCTTAAAAAAATAAAATAATTTCTATCTGCATCTTGCCTGGACAATAATTGTGGGCATAGTAGCAGTGTGTGGTACTCATTGTATTAGGCCATCTATACAAAGCTCCACCAGCATTGAAATACTCATAATTTTTGGCTGCATCTTGCCTGTAATATAATTGTGGGCATAGTAGCAGTCTGTGGTACTCATTGTATTAGGCCATCTATACAAAGCTCCACCAGCGTTAAAAAAAAAAGAATTTTTGTCTGCATCTTGCCTGGACAATAATTTTGGGCATAGTAGCAGTTTGTGGTACTCATTCTATTAGGCCATCTATACAAAGCTCCACCAGCATTAAAAAAAAAAGAATTTTTGTCTGCATCTTGCCTGGACAATAATTTTGGGCATAGTAGCAGTTTGTGGTACTCATTCTATTAGGCCATCAATACAATGCTCCACCAGCATTGAAATACTCATAATTTTTGGCTGCATCTTGCCTGTATTATAATTGTGGGCATAGTAGCAGTCTGTGGTACTCATTGTATTAGGCCTATACAAAGCTCCACCAGCGTTGAAAAACACAATTTTTGGCTGCATCTTGCGTGTAATATAATTGTGGGCATAGTAGCAGTCTGTGGACTCATTGTATTAGGCCATCTATACAAAGCTCCACCAGAGTTTAAAAAAAAGAATTTTTATCTGCATCTTGCCTGGACAATAATTTTGGTCATAGTAGCAGTGTGTGGTACTCATTCTGTTAGGCCATCTATACAAAGCTCCACCAGCCTTAAAAAAATAAAATAATTTCTATCTGCATCTTGCCTGGACAATAATTTGGGCATAGTAGCAGTGTGTGGTACTCATTGTATTAGGCCATCTATACAAAACTCCACCAGCGTTGAAATACTCATAATTTTTGGCTGCATCTTGCCTGTATTATAATTGTGGGCATAGTAGCAGTCTGTGGTACTCATTGTATTAGGCCATCTATACAAAGCTCCACCAGCGTTGAAATACTCATAATTTTTGGCTGCATCTTGCCTGTAATATAATTGTGGGCGTAGTAGCAGTCTACGATACGATACGATACGATACACTTTATTGATCCCAGGGGGAAATTGCAGTATTACAGCAGCAATACAAACAGCAGTACATAAAATATTAGGACTAGAGTTGAGCAATACTTTCCGATATCAATAAGTATCGGATCGGAATGGGTATCGCCGATACCCAAAAAGTATCGGCGATACCCGATACCTATACCGGAAATCCAATGCAAGTCTATGGGACAAAAATATCGGAATTAAAAAAAAACCCATTCTTGCCTTGTAGGTTAATTGTACATGAAGCAAAACAACAAAGAGTAATGTAGAATGTATTGGGGCAGGTGGAAGAGACATTAAAGGCATAGATGTTTAACCCAATCAAATGGAATAGCAGGAATACTTTTTTTTTTTAAAGACGTTCGGATTGACAAAGAAATTGACTATGTTGTTAATGTTTTTTCTATTTTGGCAAAAATGGTAAATTGGAGGTTTGCGAGATTATATATCAAAATAAATAACTGTAATTTTCTTGTACTTACAAAGGTACATGAGTATTATATTGCGTTGATTAGCAGATTCAAAAATAATGCTGAACTATATGTATTGTAGATCCAAAAATAGGTTCAAGATATATTCCTGCTCAAAGCCGTTTTCTAAGGAAAGGTTATTGAATAATTATGTATAGATATAGGTGATGTATATAAAGATCACATGTGGCTACTATACTTACAGAGCGTATGGATGATATGATTTTCTGTGAGAGGAGCCATAATGCTGAATGACAGTGAGCGTTAGTAAGTTGACATAAGTTGATGTAAGACTCGCCGTATTGCTCACTGAGAGAGAGCGTTTGTTGGGAGAAAAGTCGACACACACTCGGCGTGCTCCGGCCGGAAGCAACGCCTGAGGTAGCGACAATGAGGGGCGGACCAATGTGGTGACGTCACAGATCTGCTTCGCCTGTATGGAACTTATTTACCTGCACGCAGTGAGTACCATGTCAGTGAAAGTCTATAAGGCTATTTCTGAGTAGATCCCTTGTGCCTACATTATTATTCATTTCAGCAAACTTTGAAGCTGCGGTGATATTGCCAATCGTGAGATACACTCACAACCTACCTGCCATGCGGCGCTACTCCCCGCAATACATCTGAGTCAAATATACCTAGTGAGTATCACGGTAGAGAAAGCTCACAAAGCGATTTTTAGTGGATCCTCTGTGCAAACATTAACATTATTTATTACAGCAAACCTTTGAAGCTGTGGCAATATTGCTAATTGTGAGATACACTCGCAACTTTATTCCATTCTAACGCTCACTGTCATTCAGCATTATGGCTCCTCTCACAGAAAATCATATCATCCATACGCTCTGTAAGTATAGTAGCCACAGGGTGATCTTTATATACATCACCTACAGTTAGGTCCATAAATATTTGGACAGAGACAACATTTATCTAATTTTGGTTCTAGACATTACCACAATGAATTTGAAACAAAACAAATCAGATGCAGTTGAAGTTCAGACTTTCAGCTTTCATTTGAGGGTATCCACATTAAAATTGGATGAAGGGTTTAGGAGTTTCAGCTCCTTAACATGTGCCACCCTGTTTTTAAAGGGACCAAAAGTAATTGGACAAATGACTCCAAGGCTATTTCATGGACAGGTGTGGGCAATCCCTTTGTTATGTCATTCTCAATTAAGCAGATGAAAGGGCCGGAGTTGATTTGAGGTGTGGTGTTTGCATTTGGAAGGTTTTGCTGTGAAGGAAACATGTGGTCACAGGAGCTCTCCATGCAGGTGAAACAAGCCATCCTTAAGCTGCAAGAACAAAAAAAAACCCATCCAAGAAATTGCTACAACATTAGAAGTGGCAAAATCTACAATTTGGTACATCCTGAGAAAGAAAGAAAGCACTGGTGAACTCATCAATCCAAAAAGACCTGGGAGCCCACGGAAGACAACAGTGGTGGATGATCGCCGCATACTTTCTTTGGTGAAGAAGAACCCATTCACAACATCAACTGAAGTCCAGAACACTCTCAGTGAAGTAGGTGTATCTGTCTCTAAGTCAACAGTAAAGAGAAGACTCCATGAAAGTAAATACAAAGGGTTCACATCTAGATGCAAACCATTCATCAATTCCAAAAATAGACAGGCCAGAGTTAAATTTGCTGAAAAACACCTCCAGAAGCCATCTCAGTTCTGGAAAAGTATTCTATGGACAGATGAGACAAAGATCAACCTGTACCAGAATGATGGGAAGCCAAAAGTTTGGAGAAGAAAGGGAACGGCACATGATCCAAGGCACACCACATCCTCTGTAAAACATAGTGGAGGCAACGTGATGGCATGGCCATGCATGGCTTTCAATGGCACTGGGTCACTTGTGTTTATTGATGACATAACAGCAGACAAGAGTAGCCGGATGAATTCTGAAGTGTACCGGGATATACTTTCAGCCCAGATTCAGCCAAATGCTGCAAACTTGATTGGACGGCGCTTCATAGTACAGATGGATAATGACCCCAAGCATACAGCCAAAGCTACACAGGAGTTCATGAGTGCAAAAAAGTGGAACATTCTTCAATGGCCAAGTCAATCACCAGATCTTAACCCAATTGAGCATGCATTTCACTTGCTCAAATCCAGACTTAAGAGGGAAAGACCCACAAACAAGCAAGACCTGAAGGCTGCGGCTGTAAAGGCCTGGCAAAGCATTAAGAAGGAGGAAACCCAGCGTTTGGTGATGTCCATGGGTTCCAGACTTAAGGCAGTGATTGCCTCCAAAGGATTCGCCACAAAATTTTGAAAATAAAAATATTTTGTTTGGGTTATGTTTATTTGTCCAATTACTTTTGACCTCCTAAAATGTGGAGTGTTTGTAAAGAAATGTGTACAATTCCTACATTTTCTAACACATATTTTTGTTCAACCCTTCAAATTAAACGTTACAATCTGCACTTGAATTCTGTTGTAGAGGTTTCATTTCAAATCCAATGTGGTGGCATGCAGAGCCCAACTCGCGAAAATTGTGTCACTGTCCAAATATTTCTGGCCCTGACTGTATATCTATACATAATTATTCAATAACCTTTCCTTAGAAAACGGCTTTGAGCAGGAATATATCTTGAACCTATTTTTGGATCTACAATACATATAGTCAGCATTATTTTTGAATCTGCTAATCAACGCAATATAATACTCATGTACCTTTGTAAGTACAAGAAAATTACAGTTATTTATTTTGATATATAATCTCGCAAACCTCCAATTTACCATTTTTTATTTTGCCCTATCCAGACCCTGTGCACATTTTTCATCATCATTATATATATCTGGAGGGAACATCACCCACAGGAGTTCTTCTCTCTCTTGAACCCAGCAATTTCAGTGAGTTCAGCATCTTGAATTTTACCTCACAATTTTTTAGATTTATCGTCGTCCTCTAAATGCTCTTAGGTCTAGCGCGGGGTTTATCTATTATCTAGTTATACTCATTCTGGTGGGTTAACACGGAGCCCACTTTTTAACCACCTGCAGCTTCCAAGGCACCAGTTTATTAAATACATCATTGGGTTTTCTATATTTACTTTCATAATAGGTATAGCGCCAGTGTTCATCTATTCATTCTTTTTACATTTCAGAATACATTAATGATGTATAAGTAACAGTATGTACACCTGTTATATTGTATAGACAATGAATGTAGGACTTAAAAACATCCTCAGCATTACAAGTTATCTGTGACATCCAAAAAAATTCATTTGGTGAATAATGTCACTAAACCGTTTCTACAAATATATAAAATCTCCATCATGTAATACTCATAATATGGGCCAATAATCATTTTTATTAACAAATATAGCCTTTAAAAAGTGCATAGTACATAGTGAAAATTGATATTTATGCCTAACTGTGGACTTGCAAGAATGACAACGGATAGATAAGGTATATATAGATGAGACTGCATAGCCACAGATGGTGAATGTCGATCTAATACTGTACCTCAATAAAGTGTGCGGCACTACTCCAGATCTTTTTTCATATAGCTTTATAAACAGGGTACGTGCATGTATGCTTGCGCCTTTGTTTGGACGCACAGACTGTGTTTGTGCTGTCACGCGTTGGGTAGTGGAGCGTCTGTGCGTCTTATGACGCAGACTAACATTCACGTTGCGCATCGTTCATCATCGCTAGCGTACCGACAACACAAAGGCGTTGTCATGACTGCTTTACTCAGTAAACATGCACCTATGATGAAACATACACGCATGTGCCCTATTAGAGAAGAAGCTACAAGAAAAACGCGTGTGAGGTGTGCCGCAGCCTTTTTTTAAGGTACAGTATTATATCGGCATTGTACAGGTGTCGCTATTCAGTCTGATAACTAGATCTCATTCACCTTTTCTATCACTTGTCGTTGTTTCAGCACCACTTGCAGGTATATATTTTGCTATTGTCACTATGCAAAATTTTCTTTTTCGAGGTAATGCCTGATTTGTGGCCCTGATTATCAGGATTACATGATGGACCTATATGATATGAGGTGTAAAATTGTAAATTAAATAGGTATATTTTTGAATGACACAAATATAAGTTATGATGAGGAGGATTAGTCCTACATCCATTGTTTGCACTATATTAGAGGTGTACATCACGTTCCTTACGCAACAATGGATTATTAAATTTACTTGTATGCCTTCTTTTAAAACCCGAGAACACTGAAGGCTAACCTTCGCACTGCAGCTGTTGTCAAAGTTCAACCCACATTATGCACTTCCAACCTTGCAGCATTTGAGTCATGATGTGAGTTGGATTTTTCAAAGTACTGGAGTGACAAGGTTCGCCATCAGTACCCTATAGCATAAGTTGGCTTTTGTGTTTGCATTTGTGTTGGACATGTGCATATCTGCAATAATATGTTCAAATTTGTTAGTTACAGATTTGTGCCAAAGACTAATCATTTTATGGTTGTAAAGGTGCCGTTTCACTCGTTTACAGCATTGAAATAATGGTTTAGCCTCATATGTATGTGTAGCACTAGCCACTTTGACTTTTCATGTTGTTTTCAGCATGTGTAGGTAGCAGTTATTATTGCCGGACACTAGTGTTGAGCGATACGATAATGCAAATATCGGCTATCGGCCGATATTAGCTCTATCGGCCTTTCGATAATTCGTTTCGATATTTTCGTCTTATCGAATACCGGAATCGGAAGTTCCCATAATTATTTGCGAGGCAATGTGATTTTATTCAGCCAATAAGGAATCCTAAGAAGTGTGGGCACATCCTGTACTGCTGCGGTCATGTTAACTAATGGCATGGCTGTGATTGGATGCTGAAATGATGTCAGAATGCACTATAAAAGGCGCCGCCGCCATTTTAGCGTCACTGTGCTGTGAATTCAGTAAGGGACAGAACGCTGCTGTGCTGACTCTGAGGGACAGTTAGAGATTGCGATTTAGTGTACTGTGCTGTAGGCAGGCTAGCACCAACCGCTGTGTAAAGCTTCCTTTTGCCTGCAGTGTTGTTTTAACAGCTCTGCAAGGTGTGTGTGAGTGCAGGTGGCGCTGCAGTTTGCTCTGTATGCAACGCTGTCTGTAGGCATCTGCACATGTCACTCACAGACTCTTTTTTTTTTTTTCTCAGTGTATAAAAGGCGCCGCCGCCATTTTAGCGTCACTGTGCTGTGAATTCAGTAAGGGACAGAACGCTGCTGTGCTGACTCTGAGGGACAGTTAGAGATTGCGATTTAGTGTACTGTGCTGTAAGCAGGCTAGCACCAACCGCTGTGTAAAGCTTCCTTTTGCCTGCAGTGTTTTAACAGCTCTGCAAGGTGTGTGTGAGTGCAGGTGACGCTGCAGTTTGCTCTGCATGCAACGCTGTCTGTAGGCATCTGCACCTGTCACTCACAGACTCTTTTTTTTTCCTTCAGTGTAATTCTTGCTGCTCCATGCAATTTAACTATTAGTGTGACGCGCTTCCATCCGTATCCAATACATTGGTTGCAAACACTATAGAAGTAGACAAAGGAGTAGCCTTTCACAGATTGTGATTTGTGAACAGTTGTGTTTCAGTGTTCACTTCAGTCTCTGCGTAATAACCACACTTAGGCCTTAAGTTATAACTTTTCTGACTTTCTTTATCAATCTACCAAGATGAAGAAGTCAGTGAGTAAGGCACGTGGTCGTGGCCGTGGAGTTTCAGCAGGGAGAGGACGTGGGGATTCTGTGTCTGCTGCCGCCCTCAGTGACACAGCATCCACCATTTATCCCCGTGAGCGTTCCTTTATGCACACTTTGGTAGGAGCTCGGCGTGCCCCCCTGCTGCGGGAAGAACAAATTGAAGCCGTTGTTGGATGGCAGCCAATGCATCGACTTCAATTCCTTCCACCTCCTCTCAGGAACACAACACTGTTGAGCAACCATCTGTCTGTTCACCGCCTGTCAAATTGCCAAGGCAGTCAGAGAGTTCTGTACAGGAGCCAGCTGAGTCTCTGCTTCTGTTCTCAGAATCTGTTGGCTCGCAAACACGGGCACAGGCAAGCAGCATTCTGCAATTTGAAGAAGAGGGAGTATGCAGTGATGCGCAACAGCTGTGTCTCTCTCAATCTGAAGAGGCGGGTGAGCCAGTGCCGATGGACAGCACACCGCAGAACGCATCTTATGATGATGATGAGACTCAGGTGCCAGGTTTTGTGGAGCATGGTGCTGCCCAGACCATCCAACAGCAGCAGGTGTTGGAAGAGGGTGGTGGAGATGATGAAGTCCGAGACCCAACATGGCGTGAGCAACAGCAAGGTGGTGGGAGCAGCTCTGAGGAAGAGATTGTCCCAACGGTACAAAGAGGAGGGAGAGGTAGGCTGCAGACTCGCTTGCCTGTAGCCTCCAGTTTGGCACCTGTTGGGAGCAGTTCTCTTAGAAATGTCAAAATTGGGCTCCCATGACTTGCACTGCGTGGTCCTTTTTTGACAGACTTGTAGATAATATTTGCTATGTTCAATGCAAGCTGTGTAAGCAAAAAGTTAAAAGAGGTAAAAATATCAGGAACCTGAATACCACAAATATGTGGACACATGTACGGACAAAGCACGTAGCTGAGTTCCAAAGACACACTGGAGATGTAGGCCAACCTACAGCAGCACCTACATCTTTACGTCATGTTCGAGCCTCTACCTCCAGCTCTCACACACCTGTTTTGGCTTCCTCACAGGATCTCCATGGAAGAACCTCGGTCACTGTTGTCCATAGACAAACTGTTATTCCACCCACTGCAGCAAGTTCACAGTCATCGTCACACTCCCAGTACAAAAAACAGCCATCGGTAACACAGGCATGGGATAAAAGACGGCCATACTCGGCAAACCATCCACGAGCACAGGCTCTGAATGCTGGCCTTGCAAAACTCCTGTCCCTTGAAATGCTGTCATTCAGGCTGGTGGAGACTGACAGTTTCAGGAACTTTATGGCATTGGCAGTCCCACAATATAATGTGCCAAGCCGATTTTATTTCAGCAGGCAAGCTGTCCCTGCTCTGCAAAAACATGTTGAGGGAAACATTAAACATGCGCTACTAAACGCCGTCAGTAGCAGGGTCCACCTGACCACCGATGCGTGGACCAGTACCCATGGCCAGGGACGATACCTTTCCCTCACTGCCCATTGGGTCAATGTTGTGGAGCCGGGTACAGATCTTGCCAGTGGCGCTGTACGTGTTCTGCCAACTCCAAGGATTGCAGGAATCCAGTCTGTGCACATTGATTCCTCCTCCTACTCCAGTTCCTCAGAATCATCGCTGCACGAGCCGTCACGGTATACCTCCACATGGACCCGTGAACGCTTACCTGTTGCGACCGATATGAGCACAGCCGTGGCCAAACGTCAACAGGCCGTCCTGAAATTAATTCCCATGGGGAATCGAAGCCACACAGCGCAGGAGCTCTGGGATGCCATCAAGCAGGAGAGCGACGTGTGGTTTTTGTCAGCTAATCTGCAGCCAGGCTTGGTAGTGTGTGACAATGGCCGAAATCTGGTGGCAGCTCTGGGCCTTGGCAACCTCACTCACATACCATGTCTGGCACATGTGCTCAACTTGGTCGTGCAGAGTTTTTTGAGGGACTATCCGGATCTTGATGCACTGCTGCACAAGGTCCGCCTAGAGTGCGCTCACTTGCGACGTTCCAGCATGGCCAGATCGCGCATTGCAGCTCTGCAAGTCAGATTTTGCCTTCCTGAACATCGCATCATATGTGACGTACCCACCAGGTGGAATTCCACGTTACATATGTTGGAGCGGTTGTGTGAGCAGCAGCCAGCAGTAATGGAGTATCAGCTGCAACAGGCGCAATCAACTCGCAATTTGCGCCGTTCACACTTCACCACTACTGAGTGGGCCTCTATGAAGGACATCTGCGACGTTTTGCGTGCGTTTGATGTCTCAACGCGGATGGCGAGTGCAGATGATGCACTAGTCAGCATGACTGTCCCCCTTATCTGCCTGCTTCAGAAATCACTGAAAGCACTAAAGGAAGAGGTTTTGAAACAGGTGGAGGATGAGGAGTCACAAATTCAATTACCTTCAGGACAGTCAGCGCAACGTGGTTCCTCACAAAGGGCTGGGCAGGGCTCACTTTGTGAGGAGGATGAGGAGGAGGACGAGGAGTCAATGGAGGAGGAAGAAATCCCTACAGAGGAAGGTACACAACGCTGTAGTCAGTATGTAGAGCGAGGGTGGGGTGATGCAGAGGAGACAGAGATGACGCCTCTTCCAGAGGACAGCTTTTGTTGGCCAGTTGGGAGTCTGCAGCACATGGTTTATTTCATGCTTCAGTGCCTAAGAAACGACCGCCGCATCGCCCACATTCTCAGCACGTCAGATTATTGGGTGTACACCCTCCTAGACCCTTGCTACCGGGACAACTTACAAACCCTCATCACACCGGTGAACCGGGACCGTAAAATGCAGGAGTACCAAGACACACTGGTGCAATCCATACTGTTGTACATTCCAGCTGAGAGAGATGCTGCTGCTGCTGCTACTGCTTTACAAAGCAGCTCTGTGCGTCGAGGCAGTGTAGACACCTCTACAACAAGAGGGAGCAGAAGCAGCGCCTCTGCACAGGGCAAGAACTGTATGTTACAAATGTGGCAAAGTTTTGTGACAGCGCCAGCAAGGTCTACACCATCCGAGACGGCTCCAGTCACCAGGAAGAAACGTTTCCGTAAGATGGTGACAGACTACTTGGCTTTCCCTCTAAGTGTACTCCCAGATGCCTCTTCCCCTTTCAAATTTTGGGTCTCTAAGTTGGATACATGGCCAGAGCTTAGCCAGTATGCATTGGAGGTGCTGGCTTGCCCTGCTGCCAGTGTATTATCTGAGCGTGTCTTTAGTGCTGCAGGTGGTGTAGTAACAGACCGTCGCATGCGACTATCCTCAGAGAATGTAGACCGGCTTACTTTTCTGAAAATGAACAAGGCATGGATCTCACCTGAATTTGCCTGTCCGTTTTCAGATTAAATAACTGTTTGGCAACGTTTTCCATGTCTCCGGTTATGTTCATCTTTCTACCACCTGAACTCTACTCCCTGGGCTACAACACCGCCATTTGTTGCTCGTAAGTAATTGGCAGGGGTACTGACTCCTGGCCAGCCTGGTTACAGCACGACAGCTGTTTCCTGGCAGTGTGAACGTCAATTATCCTCCAATAAGTTGTGCTGTCGTGTTGCATTCGGGTTCGCCGACTCTATGGTGCCTACAGTTTAGGTGATTCCTATGTGTGCTGTGGGATATGTAAATAAAGGCGGTTTCCATTGTGACAATAGGATAAGCACCCACTGTAGGACTGTGTGATTCTGTAACTGCGGACGGCTTGCGTCCTGTCAACTTACATTTTCATGGGTGCGTTCTTCTACCCGTCCGGGGTCCAGTACCGTCAAGTGGTTCTCCCCAGTGCCTTTGGCCTAGGTGCCTCCATCTCCGTATCCGAGTTCCAGCAACGTCTGCTGGTCCTTGGTAGTGCTTTGGAGCACAGGTACCTCCTGCTTAGTAACCGTGTCACAGTAACGTCAGCTGGTACTCGGTTGTGACATTGCCTCTTTTCCTTCTGCTACCCGTCCGGGGTCCAGTACCATCAAGTGGTTCTCCCCAGTGCCTTTGGCCTAGGTGCCTCCATCTCCGTATCCGAGTTCCAGCAACGTCTGCTGGTCCTTGGTAGTGCTTTGGAGCACAGGTACCTCCTGCTTAGTAACCGTGTCACAGTAACGTCAGCTGGTACTCGGTTGTGACATTGCCTCTTTTCCTTCTGTTACCCGTCCGGGGTCCAGTACCGTCAAGTGGTTCTCCCCAGTGCCTTTGGCCTAGGTGCCTCCATCTCCGTATCCGAGTTCCAGCAACGTCTGCTGGTCCTTGGTAGTGCTTTGGAGCACAGGTACCTCCTGCTTAGTAACCGTGTCACAGTAACGTCAGCTGGTACTCGGTTGTGACATTGCCTCTTTTCCTTCTGCTACCCGTCCGGGGTCCAGTACCGTCAAGTGGTTCTCCCCAGTGCCTTTGGCCTAGGTGCCTCCATCTCCGTATCCGAGTTCCAGCAACGTCTGCTGGTCCTTGGTAGTGCTTTGGAGCACAGGTACCTCCTGCTTAGTAACCGTGTCACAGTAACGTCAGCTGGTACTCGGTTGTGACATTGCCTCTTTTCCTTCTGCTACCCGTCCGGGGTCCAGTACCGTCAAGTGGTTCTCCCCAGTGCCTTTGGCCTAGGTGCCTCCATCTCCGTATCCGAGTTCCAGCAACGTCTGCTGGTCCTTGGTAGTGCTTTGGAGCACAGGTACCTCCTGCTTAGTAACCGTGTCACAGTAACGTCAGCTGGTACTCGGTTGTGACATTGCCTCTTTTCCTTCTGCTACCCGTCCGGGGTCCAGCACAGTCAGCTGGTCCTCGTTACTTTCATTGTCTCTTGCTCCATCTGATACCCGTCAGGGTTCCAGTAACGTCAGCTGTTTCTCGGAAATTAGACGACATTAAAGACCACCCAGAAAAAGATGACGACAACAAGGACGACGAGCATGAAGCCAACCAGCCTGAACACCATCACAAAGAAAAAATAAAAGATTACCAAGAAGAAGATCACCAACAGGACAAAGAAGGTTAAGACAAACTACAAGATACAGAACAAGAGACAGAAGAACAATAAGCAAAAGATCAAAAAGCAGAAGAACATGAAGTATAAGACCAAAATGAAGAGCAAAATATATGCTCTAAATTCTAAGCAGAAGAAGACTAAGCAGTGTATGGGGGTGAGTCCGTTCCTCCTCGTGGTGCCCCTGGAAAATGCCTGCTGCTGCAGGCTAAACTGAACACGGACAAATACTGTTGTAATTTAAATCTTTTGTGACAGCAAGAACGGAAGGATGAACAATTCATACTTTTACAGATTACAAGTACAGGAATCTGTCACAAATAAGAATATGATGAAGAAGATGAAGAGGAAGAAGATGAAGAATTTGAATATGAAGAAGATTAATTAGTTTAATAATAACAATATGAGTAATGTAAACAAAAACATGAATAGCAAGAAGTTTAAGAAGAAAATTAAGAAGGTGAAGATGAAGAATAATTTGATGAGAAAGATGATGCTGCTGCTGAAGATTATGAAGGAGAAAGTGTGGCACTGGCAAAAGTTAAAAAGGTGAAGAGCATGGAAGTTGTGAAACATACATATTTGCCAAAATATAAAAAAGGTTAACAATATTGTCAATTTGTTAGTCAATCCAAACGTATTTCCAAAAAAAAATATATGAATGCTATTCCAATGCATTGGGTTAAACATGTATGCCTTTATTGTCTCCTCAACCTCCCCCAATACATTCTACATTAGTCTTTGTTGTTTTCCTTCATGTACAATTAACCAACAAGGCAAGAATGGGTTTTTTTAATTTCGATATTTTGTTCCCATAGACTTACATGGGACTTCCGGTATCGAAATCGGATATCGGCGATATTTAGTGCTATCGCGATACAATTTCGATACGATATTTTTAGATATCGAGCAATATCGCTCAACACTACCGGACACACAGCAGGGGAACAGCAGGCGTTACTGAACCCCACAAACACATGAGTGATTGTTTTGATCTGTGCATCCAACACTTCCGAGCAGCCATTGGCTGTGTTGAAGCCCAGGGTCAAGGAGAGTATTTAAAAAAAATAGGCGTTACTGAACCTCACAAACACATCAACGATTGTTTAGATCTGTGCATCCAACACTTCCGAGCAGCAACTGGCGGTGTTGAAGCCCAGGGTCAAGGAGGGTGTAGGCAGAGTCCTAGTATGATCTGGTGTCAAGTTGATTTTGAGGTAGCATGAATTTTTGCCAGACACACAGCAGGGGAACAGCAGGCGTTACTGAACCCCACAAACACATGAGCGATTGTTTTGATCTGTGCATCCAACACTTCCGAGCAGCCATTGTCTGTGTTGAAGCCCAGGGTCAAGGAGAGTATTTAAAAAAAATAGAGAGTTTTTGCCTTGTTACGTGGCACTTGGAAATGTATGTACTCAAAACAAGAAAAACTTAAGCTTTACTAGGACAATAAAATGATGAATTTCAATTCCAAAAAAAAAAGTAAACACCCTTAAAATATAAACGCATATAAGCACATGCCAACAAGAAATGGAACACCACACCACAAACAATTTACTTTTAAAAATATAGGGGTTGAAATGAATGAATACAAGTACATTTTTGTTTTTATTAACCCCTTACTGCCATCGGACGTACTATCCCGTCCATGGTACCTGGGCCCGTATGACCGGGGACGGGATAGTACGTCATAGGCGATCAGCTGCGCTCCTGAGGGGAGCGCAGCTAATCGCCGCCGGGTGTCAGCTGATTATTACAGCTGACACCCATGATTGTGTGTCAGGAGCGGTCACGGACCGCTCCCGGCACATTAACCCCTTGCACACCGCGATCAAACATGATCGCGGTGTACTGGGGGCACAGGGGAGGATCGCGCAGGGTGGGGGCTCCCTGCGCGCCCCCCTGAGACCCTCAGAGCAGCGCGATGTGATCGCGCTGTTCTGAGGGCTTCCTCCCTCCCAGGACCCGGATCCAAGATGGCGCCGGGGTCCTGGAGGGAGGCGGCTACCTCAGTGCCTGCCGAGAGCAGGCACTGAGAAGCCTGCATCACTGCCTGAGCGATCGCTGGTGTGACAGAGTGCTGTGCACACTGTCACACCAGCGATCTGATAAAATACTGTGATGTCCCACCCTGGGACAAAGTAAAAAAGTTAAAAAAGTAAAAATAAACATGTGTAAAAAAAAAATCCAAAATAAATAAAAAAAAAAAAAAAATATTCCCCAATAAATTCACTTCTTCCTGTAAATAAAAAAAACAAAACAATAAAAGTACACATATTTGGTATCGCCGCGTCCGTAACGACCCCCCTATAAAATTGTCCCACTAGTTAACCCCTTTAGTGAACCCCTTAAAAAAAAAAAAAAAAACGAAGCAAAAAATCAATGCTTTATCATCATACCGCCGAACAAAAAGTGGAATAACACGCGATCAAAAAGACCGATATAAAAAACATGGTACCGCTGAAAACGTCATCTTGTCCCGCAAAAAACGAGCCATCATAAAGCATCATCAGCGAAAAAATAAAAAAGTTATAGCTCGCAGAATAAAGCGATGCAAAAATAATTATTTTTTATATAAAATTGTTTTTATTCTATAAAAGCGCCAAAACATGAAAAAATGATATAAATGAGGTATCGCCATAATCGTACTGACCCGAAGAATAAAACTGATTTATCAATTTTACCACACGCGGAACGGTATAAACGCCTCCCCCAAAAGAATTTCATGAATTGCTGATTTTTGTTCATTCTAACCTCCCAAAAATCGAAATAAAAAGCGATCAAAAAACGTCACGTGCTCAAAAATGGTACCAATAAAAACGTCAACTCGTCCCGCAAAAAATAAGACCTCACATGACTCTGTGGGCCAAAATATGCAAAAATTATAGCTCTCAAAATGTGATGATGCAAAAACTATTTTTGCAATAAAAAGCGTCTTTTAGCGTGACAGCTGCCAATCATAAAAACCCGCTATAAATAGTAAATCAAACCCCCCTTTATCACCCCCTTAGTAAGGGAAAAATAATAAAATTAAAAAAAAGTATTTATTTCCATTTTCCCATTAGGGTTAGGGTTAGGGTTGCGGCTAAAGTTAGGGTTAGGGTTGGCGCTAAAGTTAGGATTAGGGTTAGGGTTGGGATTAGGGTGTGTTAGGGTTAGGTTTGTGGTTAGGGTTGGGACTAGGGTTAGGGGTGTGTTGGGGTTAGGGTTGGAGTTATAATTGGGGGGTTTCAGCTGTTTAGGCACATCAGGGGCTCTCCAAATGTGACATGGCGTCTGATCTCAATTCCAGCCAATTCTGCGTTGAAAAAGTCAAACGGTGCTCCTTCACTTCTCAGCTCTGCCATGCGTCCAAACAGTAGTTTATCCCCACATATGGGGTATCAGCATACTCTGGACCCCAAGAGTTATTGTGCAATTTGTCCTATTTCTTCTGTTACCCTTGGGAAAATAAAAAACTGGGGGCGAAAATATCATTTTTGTACAAAAAAAATATATTTTTTGTTTTTACGGCTGTACATTATAAACTTCTGTGAAGCACTTGGGGCTTCATAGCGCTCACCACACATCTAGATAAGTTCCTTGTGGGGTCTATTTTCCAAAATGGGGTCACTTGTTGGGGATTTCCACTGTTTAGGCACATCAGGGGCTCTCCAAATGCGACATGACGCCCCCAGACCATTCCATCAAAGTCTGCAATCCAAAACGTCACTACTTCCCTTCCGAGCCCTGACGTGCGCCCATACAGTAGTTTTTTCCCACATATTGGGTATCAGCGTACTCAGGACAAATTGGACAACAACTTTTGGGTTCCAATTTCTTCTGTAACCCTTGTGAAAATAAAATATTGGAGGCGAAAAAATCATTTTTGTAAAAAAAAAAAAAGATTTTTTATTTTTACGGCTGTACGTTATAAACTTCTGTGAAGCACTTCGGGGTTCAAAGTGCTCACCACACATCTAGATAAGTTCCTTGTGGGGTCTATTTGCCAAAATGGGGTCACTTGTGGGGGGTTTCCACTGTTTAGGCAGATCAGGAGCTCTCCAAACACGACATGGCGTCCAGCCAATTCTGCGTTGAAAAAGTCAGACGGCGCTCCTTCCCTTCCAAACTCTGCCATGCACCCAAACAGTGGTTTACCCCCACATATGGGGTATCAGCGCACTCAGGACAAATTGCACAATAACTTTTGGAGTCGTTACCCTTGGAAAAATAAAAATTGGGGTGAAAAGATAATTTTTTGGAAAAAATATGATTTTTAAATTTTACGGCTCTACGTTATAAACTTGTGTGAAGCACTTGGGGGTTCAAATTGCTCACCAAAGATCTAGAAAAGTTCCTTAGGGGGTCTAGTTTCCAAAATGGGGTCATTTGTGGGGGGTTTCCACTGTTTAGGCACATCAGGGGCTCTCCAAATGCAACATGGCATCCAATCTCAATTCCAGCCAATTTTGGTTGGAAAAAGTCAAATGGTGCTCCTTCCATTCCGAGCTCTGCCGTGCGCCCAAACAGTGGTTCCCACCCACATATGGGGTATCAGCGTACTCAGGACAAATTGGACAACAACTTATGTGGTCCAATTTCTCCTGTTACCCTTGAGAAAATAAAAAATTAGTGACTAAAATATAATTTTTGTGGGAAAAAAATAGGATTTTTTATTTTCATGCCCGGGCATTATAAACTTGTGTGAAGCACTTGGGGGTTCAAAGTGCTCACCAAAGATCTAGATTAGTTCCTTAGGGGGTATAGTTTCCAAAATGGGGTCACTTGTGGGGGGTTACCACTGTTTACGCTCATCTGGGGCACTGCAAACGGAACATGACCCCCATCAACGTCTGCATTCCAAAACGTTACTACTTCCTTTCCAAGCCCTGCCGTGCACCCAAACAGTTCCCCCCCCACATATGGGGTATCAGCGTACTCAGGACAAATTGGACAACAACTTTTGGGGTCCAATTTCCTTGGGAAAATTCAAAAATTTGGGACTAAAAAATCATTTTTGTGGAAAATTGTTTTTTTTTTTTTCACACCCAGGCATTATAAGCTTTTGTGAAACACTTGGGAGTTCAAAGTGCTCACAACAGATCTAGATAAGTACCTTAGGGGGTCTAGTTTCCAAAATGGTGTCACTTGTGGGGGTTTCCACTGTTTAGGCGCATCAGGGGCTCTCCAAACACGACATGGCGTCCAATCTCAATTCCAGCCAATTTTAGTTTGAAAAAGTCAAACGGCGCTCCTTCCCTTACGAGCTCTGCCGTGTGCCCAAACAGTGGTTTTCCCCCACATATTGGGTATTGGCGTACTCAGGAGAAATTGCATAACAACCTTATCTGTCCATTTTCTCCTTTTACCCTTGTGAAAATAAAAAAAAAGTTTGTAAAAGATCATTTTTGTGGCTAAAAAGTTAAATATTCATTTTTTCCTTCCACGTTGCTTTAGTTCCTGTGAAGCACCTGAAGGGTTAATAATCTTCTTGAATGTGGTTTTGAGTACCTTGAGGGTGCAGTTTTTAGAATGGTGTCACTTTTGGGTATTTTCTGCCATATAGACCCCTCAAAGTGACTTCAAATGAGAGGTGGTCCCTAAAAAAAATGGCTTTGTAAATTTTGTTGTAAAAATGAGAAATCGTTGGTCAACTTTTAACCCTTATAACTTCCTAACAAAAAAAAATTTTGGTTCCAAAATTGTGCTGATGTAAAGTAGACATGTGGTAAATGTTATTTCTTAACTATTTTATGTGACATATTTCTCTGTTTTAAGGGAATAAAAATTCAAAGTTTGAAAATTGCAAAATTTTAAAAATTTTCGCCATATTTGCGTTTTTTTTCAAAAATAAACGCAAGTTATATCAAAGAAATTTTACTTCTAACGTGAAGTACAATATGTCACGAGAAAACAATCTCAAATCGCGAAGATCCGTTGAAGCGTTCCAGAGTTATAACCTCATAAAGAGACAGTGGTCAGAATTGTAAAAATTGGCCCGGTCATTAACGTGCAAACCATCCTTGGGGGTGAAGGGTTAATGATGCGTATGGAACGGTATGTAAAACCATAATATAGTGCAGACAATGAATTTTGTAATAGAAAGCATCATCATTAAAATTTATAAGTGACAGTCACACACATTTAAATACTTTCATTTATGAAAATTGATACTTCGGACACCATATAATACATGTCCAGCATGGACTCATTGATTTAATGACGCATTATTGTAATATGAAAAACATTTTTTTTTAAAAATACTGCATGCATTGTCAAAATTAAAGTGTGTGCCTGCAAGTGGAGGTGAAACAAAGGCAACGGATAGCTAAGGTATATACTATGTCTGTATCAGACAGTGCATAGCCTCTGATGGCGAATGGGGATGTCATACTGTTCGTCAATAAAGGCTGCGGCAGCACTCATGCACTTTTTGCTTTTACACTGTTGAAGAGGGGAAAAGCATGTATGTTTGCGCAAGGCTTTATCGGCCAACACTACCTTCCTACTGTCACGCGTAGGGTAGGGTAGCGTCTGGCTATTATATGACTCTCTCTAGCAGTGAGGTTACGCAGCGTTATTCAGCCGTAGGGCCGCAACAAAGACAACATCAGTAATGATTTACTGTCTAAACATCCACCTAGCAACGAAACAAGCACGTTCCCTCTTCAACAAGCTACAAGACAAACAAGCATGATGGGTGACGCTGTCTTTATTGAGGTACAGTATTAGATCGAGATTGTCCATGAGTAACTAGGCACTGTGATACCTATATACCATTATCAATTTATATCAAATTCAAATTCAAATTCAAATTCAAAGAAGCTTTATTGGCAGGACTAAATACACATTAGTTTTGCCAAAGCAAGTGTACCAAAGGGGGATAGGGATAGGGATGTTGAGTAGGGGCAGATCCAGGGTGGGGGCTATGGAAGTCCATGGCATAGGGAGGGGTGATGGGGGCGCAGGTCCAGGGTGGGGGCTATAAAAGTCCATGGCATAGGGAGGGGTGATGGGGCAGATCCGGGGTGGGGGCTATAGGAGTCCATGGCATATCATAGTTCTCTTTCTCGCAGTCTATGACATTCGCTCACATACCGCGCTGCTATCTCCGCTGCTCTCTCTTCTTCCCCCAGCAAGATATATGTTTTCTCTTCCTCCTTCATGGTGATGAAATCCGGGAAGAGATGTGAGAGTCTCCTGAAGTGCGTGTCCCTCACTGCTGAGTATTTGGAGCAGTGTAGCAGGAAGTGAGTTTCGTCCTCTATGGCCTCCTGGTCACAGTGTTGGCATAGTCTTTCCTCCCTGGGCTTGTAGCTCTGCCTGTGTCGGCCGGATTCGATGGCCAGACTGTGGGCGCTGAGTCTATACCGGCTCAGGATCTGGCGGTCTCTGGGGTCTGGGAGTTTCTCCAGGTATGGGGCCAGACTGTAGTCTCTCTGTAGACTCCGGTACATGGTCAGTTTCTGGGAGCTGATGATGTCGTTCTTCCAGTCACTGACATACCTCTCCTGGCCTTCGTCTACCATCTTCCTGATTTCGGCTTTTGTCAGGTTGTTGTGATTGGTGTTCTGGTCAGGTTGGGTTTGGGTGAGCTGTTCCAAGGGTCCTAGTTTTTCTGTTTCAACTACGTGTGTCAGGGCTTTATGGTGATGGGAGCTTGGATTGCTCCTACGTAGGTGAGCCCGGAATGACAGTGCCCTCTTTAGAACCGTTAGGTGTAGAGGGAATCTGCCCAGCTCGGCCCGGCAGGCACTGTTGGAGGTGCTCCGATGGACTTGGAGAAGGTGCTTGCAGAATTCCAGGTGGAATATTTCTGTTGGGCTGGAATCCCATCTTGACCAGTCTGGGTAGGTGTGAGGACCCCAGACTTCACTGCCATACAGGAGGATTGGGGCGATGACAGAGTCGAAGATTTTTAACCAGACCCTCACTGGTGGCTTCAGATGGTAAAGTTTCCTTCGGATGCCATAGAAGGTTTTACATGCCTTGTCTTTCAGGGTCTCTATGGCTTGTTTGAAGCTTCCTGACCGGTGAATCTCTAGGCCCAGGTAGGTATATTTGTCTGTTCCTGTAAGGGCGCAGTTGTTGAGGACAAATGAAGGTGCTGGTCTAATTTTCTCTTTCTCCTCTGGAACACCATGATGTTGGTTTTCTTTAGGTTGACCGGTAGTGCCCAGGTGGAGCTGAATTTCTCTAAGATTTTCAGGTTGTCTTGGAGGCCTTTCTCGGTTGGTGACAGAAGCAGCAGGTCATCTGCATACAGCAGGAATTTCACCTGGGTGTCGTGGAGGGTGGGACCTGGTGCTGTGGAAGATTCCAGAGCGGTAGCCAGCTCGTTGATGTAAATGTTGAAGAGCGTTGGACTTAGGCTGCAGCCTTGTCTGACTCCACGGCTCTGCTGGAAATAAGCCGTTCTTTTACCGTTCACACTCACACTGCAGAGGTTCTCGGTGTAGGAGCTTTTGATAACATCGTAGGTCTTTCCTCCTATTCCGCTCTCCAGCAGTTTCAGGAATAAGCCCGGGTGCCACACCGAATCAAAGGCCTTTTTAAAGTCCACGAAACAGGCGTATATCTTCCCGTTCTTTGTATTGTGGACGTGTCTCTGAATGAGGCTGTGCAGGGTATAGATGTGGTCAGTGGTGCGGTGGTTTGGCATGAACCCTGCTTGGCTCTTGCTGAGGACGTTATGTTCGGTGAGGAAACTGAGGATCCTCTTGTTCAGGATGCTGTTGAACAGTTTCCCCAGGTTGCTGCTGACACATATGCCTCTGTAGTTGGCTGGGTCATACCTGTCCCCATTCTTGTGGATGGGTGTGATGAGGCCTTGGTTCCAGGTACGAGGGAAGTAGCCGGCACTTAGCACAATATTGAAGAGTTTAACCATTGCAGCCTGTATTTCTGGTGGGCTGTACTTCAGCATTTCTGGTAGGATTCCATCCAGGCCACCAGCTTTTCTACATCTTATGGAAGAGATTCTCTCTGCTACTTCCTGTAATGTAATAGGTGTATCCACTGGGTTTTGGAAATTTTTTACTTTTTCCTCCATTGCTTTTAGTTTTGCCATTATGTTTTCCTGTTCTTGGTTTAGTTCTTCCTTTGGGATGTCTTTATAGAGGTCTCTGAAGTACTGGAGCCAGATGTTGCCATTTTGGATATGGATGTTGTTTTTCTTGTCTTTTGTGCCCATGTGGTTCCATAGTTCCCAGAAGGAATTGTCTTGAAGAGCATCTTGGAGTTGGTTAAGCTTGGTAGAGATGTAACTCTGCTTCTTCCTCCTGAGGATGGTTTTGTACTGTCTTTGTATGGTTTCATAGGCTTCCCTCAGACCAGGGTGGTTGGGGTCTCTATGTTTCTTGTTTGAGGCTGTTCTCAGGGTCTTCCGTACGGCTTTACATTCTCTGTCAAACCAACCGTTGGTCTGTTTTTCTTTTGGTCTCTTGTAGTCAACTTTTTTAAGGTCGGACAGTCTGGCCATTGCATAGAATATATTGTTGAGGTCTTTTGTAGCTTGACTCACTCCCTTTGGGTTAGGCTGGTACTCGTGGTTGTAGAAGTGGTGGAGCATCCGCTGTATTTCGGGTCTGCTGAGAGCCTCTTTGTACTTTAGTGCCGACGTTTTGGACCATTTATATGATGGAGGCCGGTTGAAGAGGCCGCTATGCTGTGTGTTATGTTACGGTAGCTGAGGAGTGCAGGCAAAAAAGGCAATACACCAGAGCAGTTGGAATCTATGAGATTGCAGTACCCTGACTAACCACCGCAACTAGAGGCAGCCGTGGAGCGTTCCTACGTTGGTCCTAGACGCCTCGTCACAGCCTGAGAAACTAACTACACCTAAAGATAGAAATAGGAAAGCTATCTGCCCCGTAGCAGAACCCCAAAGATAATAGAAAGCCCCCAAACATGTAATGGCGGTTAGACAAGAGGAAATACTGACACAGAAAGAAAATAGTATGAGCAAACGCTGGGGCCCAAACTATCTAAATAGAAAAAGACAGGAAGGGTACTTACTGCAATCCCAGAAAACCCTGAAAAACACCAACTCTACTAATTTCAAAATCACCTGAGATCACACGACCTCTACCACCTAAATTAGTTCTCTGGTGTAACAAAAACAGCAGCCACTGAAAAAACTGGAAAAAGCAAAAGTACAAAACACAGTGGCTGAACTAAACTGAGAGGGCAAAAGCCCCCGGAGGGGACCCAGAAGGCCCCCACAGAAGTGCAGGACAAAATGCAAAAATATAGCAAAAACACAAAATAAGAAATTGTCTTATCTGATAGCAGGAGATGCAGACACGACACAGCAGGCTACAAGGGAAACTGGAAAGAAGGATTCAGACCAGAACAATTGATCACCGGCAACCCTGATGGGAAAATGATTCCCTTAAATAAGACCAATCAGTAACACCTGATTCCCAGTCCTCACAATCCTCACTAGTACCGCTTGTAACCACCAGAGGGAGCCTCTGCTCAGAACTCATCTCAAACCCATTCACAACAGCTGTGGCTTTTGAGTGGGTGGTTTCTCTGTAGATTTCAAGTACAGAAGAAGTTGGCTGTGGTCTGACAGGTGCGTTTGTGGGGTGACTATGAAGGCGCTGATATTTGCCCGGTTCATGTCTGTAATGGCATAATCTACTACACTCCTCCCTACATGGGAGTTTAGTGTATACCTCCCTAAAGAGTCTCCTTTGGTACGTCCATTAAGAATATGAAGTCCTAAACTTCTACATACGTTCAGGAGCTTTTTACCACTTTTGTTGACTGTACTGTCATAGCTGTTTCTCTCTGTGTGTACTGAGTCTTGGCCGTCATTCTCTGCTCCAAATATGTAGATGTTCCCATCCGTGGTCAGGAAGTCGTTTTCTCTCCCTGTTCTTGCGTTGAGGTCTCCAAAGATGAGAACTTTGCCCAGGGCCTGATAGTGGGCGGCTTCTCTTTGTAAGATCTCGAAGCTCTCTGGATTGAAGTAGGGGGACTCTGGCGGTGGTATATAGGTGGCGCAGAGGTGGACATCAGACTGAGAGGTGAGGATGGAGCTGCTGATCCTGATCCATATGTGGCTGCTTCCTCTCTTCACCGGTTTGATGTATTGGTGGAGCTCGTCTTTATACCAGATCAGTATTCCTCCTGAGCTCCGGCCCTGTTTGATGTTTTTATTTTTCAGGGCAGGGACAGAGATTTCCCTGTATCCGATGGGCGCCAGGGATTCGTTTTCGGCTCTGGTCCATGTTTCCAGGAGGATCTGGATGTCTATATTTTTCAGTCTTTGTATAAAGTCCGGGTCATTTGTTTTACATCCAAAGGTCGAGGTGTTGAGACCCTGAATATTCCAGCTGCTGATTGTAAGTGAAGTCATTTTTTCTATTTATCTTGTGTGTATATACCTTGTAATGAGTATGGCTGTGTAGGACAAACTGGATTTCTGACTGTTTTGTAGGTGTGCTTGGTTCCATCCAGTCACATTAGTTTCCTGCATAGTGCGCTGAGCAGGGTCTTTACCTCATCCGTATCTCTGCTCTGCGTGTATCTGTGTGGGGTCGGTGGACCCCTCCATGGAGGTCTCCTCCTCTGATGGTCTGATTTTGGGTGAAGAGCTTTGTTTCCAGCTTCTGGAGATAGGATTGGGGTTTTCTGTCTTTTTATTGTTAGGGGTCTTTCAGTGTGATGTTGGTCACTGTTGAATCCAGGCCTGGGTCCTCTGTTTAGTACGATGTCTTTCAGCTCTTTGGCCAGGAGCCTGACCCCTTGTTTGTTGAGGTGCTTATTATCATATAGGTGATGGTGGTTTATGGAAAGGTGTTGTGCCAGGGTCACGTTTGGGACAGTCTTGACCTTTTCTGTCAGTTCCATATTGATGCTTTGGGTGGTTTGCCTGGATATGTCCTTTGTTGGGAGCAGAGATGACAGAATGATTTTGCTGTCTGGGAATTTTAGTTTTGCCTTCTTTGCTAGTTGGGCCAGTTGTGCTGCCATCTGCTTGTGCTGGTCTGGCAGATTGTTTGTACCTGTGTGTATAATAATATGGTTTGGGTTGGTAAAACGTGGATTATTGATGACCTCTGTCACCTGTTCAATAGTTGCACAGTGGATTTTTCTGACCCGTTTTCCTGGGAATAGCCGTTGTGCATTTAGGTACTTCCCATTTGAGTCCATTATTAGGACGATATCAGGGCTTTGTGGTGTCTGGGATGGGTTAAGTGGCTGATGGTGGGGGTCTGTGATGCTGGCTTTGCTGGTGGTTGGTTCGCTTCTCGCTGGCTCACTTTTCTTGGTTTCAGTATTATTCATATTATAGGTTATTGCTGTGTTGTTGTTTGGGGTCTCCACATTCTGGTCAGTGGGGGCCATATTGTCTGCTCTCTGGCTAGTTTCCATTGTCCCCTGCTGGGTCAGACATTGAGGACTCTGCGTTTTGAGTTCTGCTATCTCCTTTCTGAGCCTTTCATTGTCATTTTGTAATTCGCTCATTTCCTCTCTTATTTTCTGGAGAGCTGAGTTGAACTCGCATTTCAGCTTATTGATCTCATTTGTTGCTTGGTCATTTGCATTTCTATGTGAGTTTCTTTGAAGTTCTTCCTTAATTTGAGCCAAGTCTCCTTCTAATTGAGATAGATAGTCTCTGATGTTCTCAGGGGAGAGGTGTGAAGTGTTGGGGGTAGGGGCCCTGGAGGTCTTTTCTGTAGATATGTGAGCATTAGAAATGGCCTCTGCAAGTGTCTTTCTAAGGATTTGAGCCTGTTCACTGATTTCAATAAAAAGTTCATCAAATTGTTGCAGATTGTCCTCAGTTCCTTGCACCATGACGGTGCCAGTATTGTACAAAGTTATAGTGAGTGAGTGTGTGTCATCTTCTGCGTTGTTTTTAATTTTAATCTGCCGGCCAGTATTAGTGTTGCACTGAGATATATGTTTATACTGCTTGCACAGGGTGGTGTGCCAGGCTGAGAGATGGTCTGTGCGGAATACCACGTTGGTTCTCCTTTTTTCTTCATCTTTAGTGTAATTAGAAATAAGGGTTTCTGGATTCTCCCTCCTTGCTTTTCCTTTGCTGACTTTACTGCTCTTCTGCCCCTGTGGTGTCTCCATAACTGACCCCCTGTGGTTGTTTCAACAGCACTTGCAGGTATAACTACCTATTGTCAGTATGCATGATGTACTTTCTAGATGTAAAAAATTATTATTGCGCCTTATTATCAGGTCTAGATGCTGGCCATTTCATAAATGGTGTGTGAAGTTATAGTTGTCCTCAGTCTTAGTATTTTAATATGTCTGTCAGATATAGAACTCATGATGATGATGATGATGTTTATGATTCGTACAGCCATTGACTGCATTATGTTACCGGTCGAGATACTGTTCCTTAAGCAGCATTAATGGATAATGATGAAATGTACTTGTATGCATTCATTTCAAAAAGTAAACCCTATGTATTATTTTTGGTTACCATTTGTACTCGCCATGTGCATATATGCGCTGTGATGGCAAATTAATATTTGTACATTTTTCAGATTAAAATTTATCATTTTAGGGCTGGAAAACTTTAATTTTTCCTGTTTTGAGCATAACAATCAGGGTGTCGGCTCTTCCCTATGTGGAGCAAGTTAGACATCTTTTGTTGTGTGCATGTGGAGGGAGCAGGAGACTTCTTGCTGGACACACAGCAGGGGAACAGCTGGCGTTACTGAACCCCACAAACATATCAGTGATTGTTTTGATCTGTGCATCCAGCACTTCTGAGCAGCAACTGGCAGTGTTGTAGCCCAGGGAGTAGAGTTCAGGTGGTAGAAAGATGAACATAACAGGAGACATGGAAACGTTGCCAACCAGTTATTTAATCTGAAACCGGACAGGCAAATTCAAGCGAGATCCATGCCTTGTTCATTTTCAGAAAAGTAAGCCGGTCTACATTATCGGAGGATAGTCGCATGCGACGGTCTGTTAGTACACCACCTGCAGCACTAAAGACGCGCTCCGATAATACACTGACAGCAGGGCAAGCCAGCACCTCCAATGCATACTGGCTAAGCTCTGGCCATGTATCCAGCTTAGAGACCCAAAACTTGAATGGGGAAGAGCCACCTGGGAGTACAGTGAGAGGGCAAGACATGTAGTCTGTCACCATCTTATGGAAACGTTGCCTCCTGCTGACTGGAGCCGTCTGGGATGGTGTAGACATTTGTGGCGCTGACACAAAACTTCGCCACATTTGGAACATACTGGTCTTGCCCTGTGCAGAGGCGCTGCTTCTGCTCCCTCTTGTTGCAGTGCTGTCTCCACTGCCTCGACGCACAGAGCTGCTTTGTAAAGCAGTAGCAGCAGCAGTGCTCTCGGCTGGAATGGAGAACATGATGGATTGCACCAGTGTGTCTTGGTACTCCCGCATTTTACGCTCCCGATTCAACGGTGTGATGAGGCTTTGTAAGTTGTCCCGGTAGCGAGGGTCTAGGAGGGTGTACACCCAATAATCAGACGTGGTGAGAATGTGGGCGATGCGGCGGTCGTTTCTCAGGCACTGCAGCATGAAATCAACCATGTGCTGCAGACTCCCAACTGGCCAAGAAACGCTGTCCCCTGCAAGAGGCGTCATCTCTGCCTGCTCTGCATCACCCCACCCTCGCTCTACATACTGACTAGAGCATTGTGTACCTCCCTCTGGAGCGATGTCTTCCTCCTCCATTGACTCCTCCTCATCCTCCTCACAAAGTGACCCCTGCCTAGCCCTTTGTGAGGTACCACGTTGCGCTGACTGTCCAGAAGGTGATGGAATTTGTGACTCCTCATCCTCCACCTCTTCCAAAACCTCATCCCTTAGTGCTTGCAGTGTTTTTTGAAGCAGGCAGATAAGGGGAACAGTCAGGCTGACTAGTGCATCATCTGCACTCGCCATCCGCGTTGACTCATCAAACGCACGCAAAACGTGGCAGATGTCCTTCATCGAGGCCCACTCAGTAGTGGTTAAGTGTGAATGGCGCAAATTGTGAGTTGATTGCGCCTGATGCAGCTGATACTCCATTACTGCTGGCTGCTGCTCACACAACCGCTCCAACATATGTAACGTGGAATTCCACCTGGTGGGTACGTCACATATGATGCGATGTTCAGGAAGGCGAAATCTGCATTGCAGTGCTGCAATGTGCAATCTGGCCATGCTGGAACGTCGCAAGTGAGCACACTCTAGGCGAACCTTGTGCAGCAGTGCATCAAGATCCGGATAGTCCCTCAAAAAACTCTGCACGACCAAGTTGAGCACATGTGCCAGACATGGTATGTGAGTGAGGTTGCCAAGCCCCAGAGCTGCCACCAGATTTCGGCCATTGTCACACACTACCAAGCCTGGCTGGAGATTCGCTGGCAAAAACCACACGTCGCTCTCCTGCTTTATGGCATTCCACAGCTCCTGCGCTGTGTGGCTTCGATTTCCCATGGAAATTAATTTCAGGATGGCCTGTTGACGTTTGGCCACGACTGTGCTCATATCGGTCATAACAGGTAAGCGTTCACGGGTCCATGTGGAGGCAGACCGTGACGGCTCCTGCAGCGATGATTCTGAGGAACTGGAGTAGGAGGAGGAGTAAATGTGTACAGACTGGATTCCTGCAATCTTTGGAGTTGGCAGAACACGTACAGCGCCACTCGCAAGATCTGTACCTGGCTCCACAACATTAACCCAATGGGCAGTGAGGGAAAGGTATCGTCCCTGGCCATGGGTACTGGTCCACGCATCGGTGGTCAGGTGGACCTTGCTACTGACGGCGTTTAGTAGCGCATGTTTAATTTTTCCCTCAACATGCTTTTGCAGACCAGGGACGGCTTGCCTGCTGAAATAAAATCGGCTGGGCACATTGTATTGTGGGACTGCCAATGCCATTAAGTTACGGAAACTGTCAGTCTCCACCAGCCTGCATGACAGCATTTCAAGGGACAGGAGTTTTGCAATGCCAGCATTCAGAGCCTGTGCTCGCGGATGGTTTGCCGAGTATGGCCGTCTTTTCTCCCATGCCTGTGCTACCGATGGCTGTACAGTGGCCTGGGAGTGTGAGGATGACAGGGAACTTGCAGCTGTGGGTGGAATAACACTGGGTCTCTGGACAACAGTGACAGAGGTTCTTCCATGGCGATCCTGTGAGGAAGCCGAACCAGCTGTGTGTGAGCTGGAGGAAGAGGCTCCAACACGAGCTGAAGATGTAGGTGGTGCTGTAGGTTGGCCTACGTCTCCAGTGTGTCTTTGTAACTCAACCACGTGCTTGGTCCGCACATGTTTCCACATATTAGTGGTATTGAGGTTACTGGCACTTTTACCTCTTTTTACTTTTTGATTACACAGCTTGCATTTGACATAGCAAATATCATCTGCAAGTGTGTCAAAAAAGGACCACGCAGTGCAAGTCCTGGGAGCACCCATTTTGGCTTTTGGAAGAGAACTGCTCCGAACGGGTCCCAAAGTGGAGGCTACAGGCAACTGAGTCTGCAGCCTACCTCTCCCTCCTGTTTGGAACATTGGGGCAATCTCTTCCTCAGAGCTGCTCCCACCACCTTCCTGTTCCTCACGCCATGTTGGGTCTTGGACCTCATCATCTCCACTACCCTCTTCCAACACCTGCTGCTGTTGGGTGGTCTGGCCAGCACCATGCTCAACAGAAACTGGCACCTGAGTCTCATCATCATCAGATGCGTTCTGCGGTGTGCTGACCATCGGCACTGGCTCACCCGCCTCTTCACATTCAGAGAGACAAAGCTGTTGCGCATCACTGCATACTCCCTCTTCTTCACATTCCAGAATGCTGCTTGGCTGGGCCCCTGTTTGAAAGCCAACAGATTCTGAGAACAGAAGCAGAGACTCAGCTTGGCTCCTGTACAGAGCTCTCTGACTGCCTGGGCAATTTGGCAGGCGGTGAAGAGACAGATGTTTGCTCAACAGTGCTCTGGTCCTGAGAGGAGGTGGAAGCAATTGAAGTCGATGCGTTGGCTGCCATCCAACCGACAACGGCTTCTATTTGTTCTTCCTGCAGCAGGGGGGTACGCCGAGCTCCTACAAAAGTGCGCATAAAGGAACACTCACGGGGAAAACTGGTGGATGCTGTCTCACTGGGGGCGGCAGCAGCCACAGAATCCCCACATCCTCTCCCTGCTGAAACTCCACGCCCACGACCACGTGCCTTACTCCCTGCCTTCTTCATCTTGGTAGATTGATAAAGAAAGCCAGAAAAGTTATAAGGCCTAAGTGTGCTTATTCCTCAGAGACTGCAGTGAACACTCCAGACAACTGTTCACTAGCTCTGAAAGGCTCCTTTGTGTACTTCTATAGTGTTTGCAACCAATGTATTGTATACGAATGGAAGCGCGTCACACTAATAGATTTGAGTTTTTTGAAATAGAATGGAGCAGCACCAATTAGACAAAAATGTCAAGGATGAGGCAGTGACACACGCTCAGCAGACTAAAACCAGCAGTGGTTGAAGAACTAACTGTAGCGTGATCTGCACTCAAAAAAAGAAACCTCACAGACTGCCGTGAACACTGCAGACAACTGTTCACTAGCTCTGAAAGGCTCCTTTGTGTACTTCTATAGTGTTTGCAACCAATGTATTGTATACGGATGGAAGCGCGTCACACTAATAGATTTGAGTTTTTTGAAAAAGAATGGAGCAGCACCAATTAGACAAAAATGTCAAGGATGAGGCAGTGACACACGCTCAGCAGACTAAAACCAGCAGTGGTTGAAGAACTAACTGTAGCGTGATCTGCACTCAAAAAAAGAAACCTCACAGACTGCCATGAACACTGCAGACAACTGTTCACTAGCTCTGAAAGGCTCCTTTGTGTACTTCTATAGTGTTTGCAACCAATGTATTGTATACGGATGGAAGCGCATCACACTAATAGATTTGAGTTTTTTGAAATAGAATGGAGCAGCACCAATTAGACAAAAATGTCAAGGATGAGGCAGTGACAAACGCTCAGCAGACTACAACCAGCACTGGTTGAAGAACTAACTGGAGTGTGATCTGCACTCAAAAAAAAAAAACCTCACAGACTACAGTGAACACTGCAACAACTTTCACTATCTCTGAAAGGCTCCTTTGTGTACTTCTATAGTGTTTGCAACCAATGTATTGTATACGGATGGAAGCGCGTCACACTAATAATTGATTTTTGAAATAGAATGGAGCAGCACCAATTAACAAAAAACAAGAATGAGGCAGTGACACACGCTGAGCAGACTACAACCAGCACTGGTGAGACTAACGGGAGCGTGATCTGCACTCAAAAAAAACCTCACAGATACAGTAAAACATGCACACAACTGTTCACACTCGAAAGGCTCCTTTGTGTACTTCTATAGTGTTTACAACCAATGTATTGTATACGGATGGAAGCGCGTCACACTAATAGATTTGAGTTTTTTGAAATAGAATGGAGCAGCACCAATTAGACAAAAATGTCAGGGATGAGGCAGTGACACACGCTCAGCAGACTACAACCAGCACTGGTTGAAGAACTAACTGGAGCGTGATCTGCACTCAAAAAAAAAAACCTCACAGACTAGAGTGAACACTGCACACAACTATTCACTATCTCTGAAAGGCTCCTTTGTGTACTTCTATAGTGTTTGCAACCAATGTATTGGATACGGATGGAAGCGCGTCACACTATAATTTCAATTGAATGGAGCAGCACCAATTACACTAAAGAAAAAAAAAAAAGAGTCTGTGAGTGACACGTGCAGATGCCTACAAACAGCGTTGGATGCAGAGCAAACTGCAGCGTCACCTGCACTCACAAACACAGACCTTGCACAGAGCTGTGAAAACAACACTGCAAGGAAAAAGGATGATTTACACAGCGGTTTCTCAAATAGCCTGCCTACACAGCAATTCACAAAAACGCTATCTGTAACTGTCCCTCAGAGTCAGCAGAGCAGCATTCTGTCCCTAACTTTATTCACAGCACAGTGAAGCTAAAATGGCGGCAGCGCCTTTTATAGTGCATTCTGACATCATTTCAGCAGCCAATCACAGCCATGCCATTAGTTAAGATGACCGCAGCATTACAGGATGTGCCCACACTTCTTAGGATTCCTCATTGGCTGAATAAAATCACACTGCCTCTCAAAGAATTATGGGTACTTCCGATTACGGTATACGATATAGGAAAAGTATCAGAACTAAGTATCAGAATTCCGATACAGCGAATATCGGCCGATACCCGATACTTGCGGTATCGGAATGCTCAACACTAATTAGGACACAAATCTTGCACAGGTGTACCAACATTACATAATAAATAAAAGTGTGTAGTTAAGGTGTATTTAAGACAATGTTAATTGTCATTAGTACACCAGCCATCAGTCATTATTTTCTACCACCCTTAGGAAATTATTATACATCCCCATAGCAGTATGTACAAACGATTTCCTGAATTTCTCCTTCTTGCACCTTAATAAGATTAGACGGCTGCTGAATGTGCTCTTCTGCTTCAAGAACAGCTCGTACTATACGGGTGTGTATTATTGTTCATTATAGCCCTACACTTCTTCTGAATTCTATCCTCCAATACCTCCTTAAAAGAGTCAAGATGGAGGCCAACAGTTGCACTTACCTTCTTGATAAGTTTGTTGAGCTTATTAGCGTCAGCTACTCGCACACTACTGCCCCAGCAAATGATAGCAAAAAAGATGGCGCTTGCTACAACGGACTGGTAGAACATCTCCAGCATTTTACTGCACACATTGAACGACCTGAGCTTCCGCAGAAAGTACAGTCTGCTCACTCCCTTCTTGTAAACCTTTTCTGTATGACACCTCCAATCGAGTTTACTGTCAAGTGAACCCCAAAATATTTGTAGCTCTCAACAATCTCAACCTCCTGGCCAGCAATGGTGATCGGTAAGTAATCCTCCTTTTTCCTTCTAGAACTCATAACCATCTCCTTGGTTTTCTTTACATTTAGTTCTAAACGGTTAGTCTGACACCAATCCACAAAGTCAGAAACCACCCTTCTATATTCCTCCTCACCCCGGTCTCCCACAATGCCCCCTACAATCACGGAGACATCTGAGGATTTTTGGAGGTGACAAAAATCAGATTTATACTGAAAGTCAGCTGTATACAATGAGAAGAGGAAGGGTGACAGCACTGTACCCTGAGGGGCTCCAGCACTGCTCCGTACACTGCCAGATACCACCTCCCCCATCCTTACAAACTGCGGCCTGTCTGTCAGGTAGTCACTTATCCAGTTCACCATCCCCTCATCTACAGCCATATCAGTCATCTTATTACGTAGTAAGAGCGGCTGTAGCGCATTGAAAGCACTAGAGAAGTCAAAGAACATGGCGCGCACTGCAGTTCCATCATTGTCCAAGAACAAATGCATTTTATGCAGCAGAGACGCTACAGCATCATCCACCCCCAATCTCTGTGGTACTCATTGTATTAGGCCATCTATACAAAGCTCCACCAGCGTTGAAATACTCAATTTTTGGCTGCATCTTGCCTATAGAATAATTGTGGGCATAGTAGCAGTCTGTGGTACTCATTGTATTAGGCCATCTATAAAAAGCTCCACCAGAATTTAAAAAAAATAATTTTTATCTGCATCTTGCCTGGACAATAATTTTGGGCATAGTAGCAATATGTGGTACTCATTCTATTAGGCCTTCTATACAAAGCTCCACCAGCACTAAAAAAAAAGAATTTTTATCTGCATCTTGCCTGGACAATAATTTTGGGCTATAGTAGCAGTGTGTGGTACTCATTCTATTAGGCCATCTATACAAAGCTCCACCAGAGTAAAAAAAAATAAAAAATTTTTATCTGCATCTTGCCTGGACAATAATTTTGGGCATAGTAGCAGTGTGTGGTACTCATTGTATTAGGCCATCTATACAAAAGCTCCACCAGCGCTAAAAAAAAAAAAAGAATTTTTTATCTGCATCTTGCCTGGACAATAATTTTGGGCATAGTAGCAGTGTGTGGTACTCATTCTATTAGGCCATCAATACAATGCTCCACCAGCTTTGAAATACTCATAATTTTTGGCTGCATCTTGCCTGTAGAATAATTGTGGGCATAGTAGCAGTCTGTGGTACTCATTGTATTAGGCCATCTATACAAAGCTCTACCAGAGTTTAACCCCTCTCTGACATTAGACGTACTATCCCGTCCATAAAACCCGTGACAATCTGACCATGGACGGGATAGTACGTCATAGGAGATCAGCTGCGCTCCCGTAGGGAGCGCAGCTAACCGCCGCCGGGTGTCAGCTGATTATCACAGCTGACACCCGTAACTGTGTGTCAGGAGCGGTCACGGACCGCTCCCGGCACATTAACCCCTTGCACACCGCTATCAAACATGATCGCGGTGTACTGGGGGCACAGGGAAGCATCGCGCAGGGAGGGGGCTCCCTGCGCGCCCCCCTGAGACCCTCAGACCAGCGCGATGTGATCGCGCTGTTCTGAGGGCTTCCTCCCTCCCAGGACCCGGATCCAAGATGGCGCCGGGGTCCTGGAGGGAGGCGGCTTCCTCAGTGCCTGCTGAGAGCAGGCACTGAGAATCCTGCTGCACTGCCTGAGCGATCGCTGGTGTGACAGAGTGCTGTGCACACTGTCACACCAGCGATCTCATAAAATACAGTGATGTCCCACCCTGAGACAAAGTAAAAAAGTTAAAAAAATAAAAATAAACATATTTAAAAAAAAAATCCAAAATAAATTAAAAAAAAAAAAAAATATTCCCCAATAAATTCATTTCTTCCTGTAAATAAAAAAAACAAAACAATAAAAGTACACATATTTGGTATTGCCGTGTCCGTAACGACCCCCCCTATAAAACTGTCCCACTATTAACCCCTTTAGTGAACCCCTTAAAAAAAAAAAAAACAAAGCAAAAAATCAATGCTTTATCATCATACCGCCGAACAAAAAGTGGAATAACACGCGATCAAAAAGACCGATATAAAAAACATGGTACCGCTGAAAACGTCCTCTTGTCCCGCAAAAAACGAGCCGCAATACAGTATCATCAGCAAAAAAATAAAAAAGTTATAGCTCGCAGAATAAAGCGATGCAAAAATAATTATTTTTTATATAAAATTGTTTTTATTCTATAAAAGCGCCAAAACATAAAAAAATGATATAAATGAGGTATCGCCATAATCGTACTGACCCGAAGAATAAAACTGCTTTATCAATTTTACCACACGCGGAACAATAAAAACGCCTCCCCCAAAAGAAATTCATTAATTGCTGATTTTTGTTCATTCTAACCTCCCAAAAATCGAAATAAAAAGCGATCAAAAAATGTCACGTGCTCAAAAATGGTACCAATAAAAACGTCAACTCGTACCGCAAAAAATAAGATCTCACGTGACTCTGTGGGCCAAAATATGCAAAAATTATAGCTCTCAAAATGTGGCGATGCAAAAAACTATTTTTGCAATAAAAAGCGTCTTTTAGCGTGACAGCTGCCAATCATGAAAACCCGCTGTAAATAGTAAATCAAACCCCCCTTTATCACCACCTTAGTTACGGAAAAATAATAAAATAAAAAAAAAAGTATTTATTTCCATTTTCCCATTAGGGTTAGGGTTAGGGTTGCAGCTAAAGTTAGGGTTAGGGTTGGCGCTAAAGTTAGGATTAGGGTTAGGGTTGGGATTAGGGGTGTGTTAGGGTTAGGTTTGTGGTTAGGGTTGGGACTAGGGTTAGGGGTGTGTTGGGGTTAGGGTTGGAGTTAGAATTGGGGGGTTTCCGCTGTTTAGGCACATCAGGGGCTCTCCAAATGTGACATGGCGTCTGATCTCAATTCCAGCCAATTCTGCGTTGAAAAAGTCAAACGGTGCTCCTTCACTTCTGAGCTCTGCCATGCGTCCAAACAGTAGTTTATCCCCACATATGGGGTATCAGTGTACTCTGGACCCCAAGAGTTATTGTGCAATTTGTCCTATTTCTTCTGTTACCCTTGGGAAAATAAAAAACTGGGGGCGAAAATATCATTTTTGTACAAAAAAAAATATTTTTTTGTTTTTACGGCTGTACATTATAAAATTCTGTGAAGCACTTGGGGCTTCATAGCGCTCACCACACATCTAGATAAGTTCCTTGTGGGGTCTATTTTCCAAAATGGGGTCACTTGTTGGGGATTTCCACTGTTTAGGCGCATCAGGGCTCTCCAAATGCGACATGACGCCCCCAGACCATTCCATCAAAGTCTGCAATCCAAAACGTCACTACTTCCCTTCTGAGCCCCAACGTGTACCCATACAGTAGTTTTCTCCCACATATTGGATATCAGCGTACTCAGGACAAATTGGATAACAACTTTTGGGGTCCAATTTCTCCTGTTACCCTTGTAAAAATAAAAAAAATTGGGGCAAAAAAAATCATTTTTGCAAAAAAAAAAAGATTTTTTATTTTTACAGCTGTGCGTTATAAACTTCTGTGAAGCACTTCGGGGTTCAAAGTGCTCACCACACATCTAGATAAGTTCCTTGTGGGGTCTATTTTCCAAAATGGGGTCACTTGTGGGGGGTTTCCACTGTTTAGGCGCATCAGGGGCTCTCCAAATGCGACATGACGCCCCCAGACCATTCCATCAAAGTCTGCAATCCAAAACGTCACTACTTCCCTTCCGAGCCCTGACGTGCGCCCATACAGTAGTTTTCTCCCACATATTGGGTATCAGCGTACTCAGGACAAATTGGACACCAACTTTTGGGGTCCAATTTCTCCTGTTACCCTTGTGAAAATAAAATATTGGGGGCGAAAAAATCATTTTTGTAAAAAAAAAAGGATTTTTTATTTTTACGGCTGTACGTTATAAACTTCTGTGAAGCACTTCGGGTTCAAAGTGCTCACCACACATCTAGATAAGTTCCTTGTGGGGTCTATATGCCAAAATGGGGTCACTTGTGGGGTTTTCCACTGTTTAGGTGCATCAGGGGCTCTCCAAATGTGACATGATGCCCCCAGACCATTCCATCAAAGTCTGCAATCCAAAACGTCACTACTTCCCTTCCGAGCCCCAACGTGTGCCCATACATTAGTTTTCGCCCACATATTGGGTATCAGCGTACTCAGGACAAATTGGACAACAACTTTTGGGTTCCAGTTTCTTCTGTTACCCTTGTGAAAATAAAATATTGTGGGTGAAAAAATCATTTTTGTAAAAAAAAAAAAAGATTTTTTATTTTACGGCTGTACGTTATAAACTTTAGTGAAACACCTGGGGGTTCAAAGTTCTCACCACACATCTAGATAAGTTCCTTGAGGGTCTAGTTTCCAAAATGGTGTCATTTATGGGGGTTTCCACTGTTTAGGCAGATCAGGAGCTCTCCAAACACGACATGGCGTCCAGCCAATTCTGCGTTGAAAAAGTCAGACGGCGCTCCTTCCCTTCCAAACTCTGCCATGCACCCAATCAGTGGTTTACTCCCACATATGGGGTATCAGCGCACTCAGGACAAATTGCACAATAACTTTTGGAGTCTTGTTACCCTTGGAAAAATAAAAATCGGGGTGAAAAGATCATTTTTGTGGAAAAAATATGATTTTTAAATTTTACGGCTCTACGTTATAAACTTGTGTGAAGCACTTGGGGGTTCAAAGTATTCACCAAAGATCTAGATAAGTTCCTTAGGGGGTCTAGTTTCCAAAATTGGGTCACTTGTGGGGGGTTTCCACTGTTTAGGCTCATCTGGGGCACTGCAAACGGAACATGACCCCCATCAACGTCTGCATTCCAAAACGTTACTACTTCCTTTCCAAGCCCTGCCGTGCGCCCAAACAGTTTCCCCCCCCCACGTATGGGGTATCAGCGTACTCAGGACAAATTGGACAACAACTTTTGGGGTCCAATTTCCTTGGGAAAATTCAAAAATTTGGGACTAAAAAATCATTTTTGTGGAAAATTATTATTTTTTTTTTTTCACACCCAGGCATTATAAACTTTTGTGAAACACTTGGGGGTTCAAAGTGCTCACAACAGATCTAGATAAGTACCTTAGGTGGTCTAGTTTCCAAAATGGTGTCACTTGTGGGGGTTTCCACTGTTTAGGCGCATCAGAGGTTCTCCAAACGCGACATGGCGTCCAATCTCAATTCCAGCCAATTTTAGTTTGAAAAAGTCAAACGGCGCTCCTTCCCTTACGAGCTCTGCTGTGTGCCCAAACAGTGGTTTTCCCCCACATATTGGGTATTGGCGTACTCAGGAGAAATTTCATAACAACTTTATCTGTCCATTTTCTCCTTTTACCCTTGTGAAAATAAAAATAAAGTTTGTAAAAGATCATTTTTGTGGCTAAAAAGTTAAATATTCATTTTTTCCTTCCACGTTGCTTTAGTTCCTGTGAAGCACCTGAAGGGTTAATAAACTTCTTGAATGTGGTTTTTGAGTACCTTGAGTGGTGCAGTTTTTAGAATGGTGTCACTTTTGGGTATTTTCTGCCATATAGACCCCTCAAAGTGACTTCAAAAGTGAGGTGGTCCCTAAAAAAAATGCTTTGTAAATTTTGTTGTAAAAATGAGAAATCGCTGGTCAACTTTTAACCCTTATAACTTCCTAACAAAAAAAAATTTTGGTTCCAAAATTGTGCTGATGTAAAGTAGACATGTGGTAAATGTTATTTCTTAACTATTTTGTGTGATATATTTCTCTGTTTTAAGGGAATAAAAATTCAAAGTTTGAAAATTGCAAAATTTTAAAAATTTTCGCCATATTTGCGTTTTTTTCAAAAATAATAAAGTTATATTGAAGAAATTTTACTTCTAACGTGAAGTACAATATGTCACGAGAAAACAATCTCAGAATCGCGAATATCCGTTGAAGCGTTCCAGAGTTATAACCTCATAAAGAGACAGTGGTCAGAATTGTAAAAATTGGCCCGTTCATTAACGTGCAAACCACCCTTGGGGGTGAAGGGGTTAAAAAAATAATTTTTACCTGATCTTGCCTGGACAATCATTTTGGGTATAGTAGCAGTGTGTGTTACTCATTCTATTAGGCCGTCTATACAAAGCTCCACCAGAGTTTAAAAAAAAAGAATTTTTATCTGCATCTTGCCTGGACAATAATTTTGGGCATAGTAGCAGTGTGTGGTACTCATTCTATTAGGCCATCTATACAAAGCTACACCAGCCATTAAAAAAAAAAAAAATTCTATCTGCATCTTGCCTGGACAATAATTTTGGGCATAGTAGCAGTATGTGTTACTCATTGTATTAGGCCATCTATACAACCAAGTCTCCACCAAGTGTTGAAATACATCATAAAGTAATTAATTAGCTGCATCTTGCCTGTAATATAATTGTGGGGGTAGGAGCAGTCTACGATACGATACGATACACTTTATTGATCCCGGGGGAAATTACAGTATTACAGCAGCAATACAAACAGCAGTACATAAAATATTAGGACACAAATCTTGCACAGGTATACCAACATTACATAATAAATAAAAGTGTGTAGTTAAGGTGTATATAAGACAATGTTAATTGACATTAGTACACCAGCCATCAGTCATTATTTTCTACCACCCTTAGGAAATTATTATACATCCCCATAGCAGTAGGTACAAACGATTTCCTGAGTTTCTCCTTCTTGCACCTTAAAAGGATTAGACGGCTGCTGAATGTGCTCTTCTGCTTCAATAAAAGCTTGTATAGGAGGTGTGTATTATTGTTCATTATAGCCCTACACTTCTTCTGAATTCTATCCTCCAATACCTCCTTAAAAGAGTCAAGATGGAGGCCAACAGTTGCACTTACCTTCTTGATAAGTTTGTTGAGCTTATTAGCGTCAGCTACTCGCACACTACTGCCCCAGCAAATGATAGCAAAAAAGATGGCGCTTGCTACAACGGACTGGTAGAACATCTCCAGCATATTACTGCACACATTAAACGACCTGAGCTTCCGCAGAAAGTACAGTCTGCTCATTCCCTTATGTAAACCTTTTCTGTATGACACCTCCAATCGAGTTTACTGTCAAGGTGAACCCAAAATATTTGTAGCTCTCAACAATCTCAACCTCCTGGCCAGCAATGGTGATCGGTAAGTAATCCTCCTTTTTACTTCTATAACTCACCACCATCTCCTTGGTTTTCTTTACATTTAGTTCTAAACAGTTAGTCTGACACCAATCCACAAAGTCAGAAACCACCCTTCTATATTCCTCCTCCCCCCGGCCCCCCACAATGCCCCCTACAATCACGGAGTCATCTGAGAATTTTTGGAGGTGACAAAAATCAGATTTATACTGAAAGTCAGCTGTATACAATGAGAAGAGTAAGGGTGACAGCACTGTACCCTGAGGGGCTCCAATACTGCTCCGTACACTGCCAGATACCACCTCCCCCATCCTTACAAACTGCGGCCTGTCTGTCAGTTGTCACTTATCCAGTTCACCATCCCCTCATCTACAGCCATATCAGTCAACTTATTACGTAATAAGCGCGGCTGTAGGTATTGAAAGCACTAGAGAAGTCAAAGAACATAGCTCGCACTGCAGTTCCATCATTGTCCAAGAACGAATGCATTGTATGTAGCAGAGACGCTACAGCATCATCCACCCCCAATCTCTGTGGTACTCATTGTATTAGGCCATCTATACAAAGCTCCACCAGATTTGAAATACTCATAATTTTTGGCTGCATCTTGCCTGTAATATAATTGTTTGCATAGTAGCAGTCTGTGGTAATCATTGTATTAGACCATCTATACAAAGCTCCACCAGCGTTAAAAAAAAAAAAAAGAATTTTTATCTGCATCTTGCCTAGACAATAATTTTGGGCATAGTAGCAGTGTGTGGTACTCATTCTATTGGGCCATCTATACAAAGCTCCACCAGAGTTTAAAAAAAAAAAATTTTTTATCTGCATCTTGCCTGGACAATAATTTTGGGCATAGTAGCAGCGTGTGGTACTCATTCTATTAGGCCATCTATACAAAACTCCACCAGCCTTAAAAAAAATAATATATATTCTAACTGCTTCTTGCCTGTTGATAATTGCATAGTACATGTGGGTACTCAGATAGCATAACAAAGCTCCACCGCGTTGAAATACTCATATTTCTGATCTTGCCTGAGATAATTGGGCATAGTACATCTTGTACTCATTATGTAGTTCTTTGAACAGTTCTGAAACCAGTTTTCCGTCAGCCATTTTGCTTTCTGTCTTGCTGCAGCTATCTTGCCCTCAGTCAATATGGAGTTTCCAGCTTTCATGTTCCCGCCCTGATTCTCTCCCTCTTGCTTCTTAAGCAGCCACAGCTGAGCAATCAGTGCTTCAGAATCTAGCCTGCAGTGAATCTGTGACCTGACTCCTGGAAGCCTTGGACTATGTACTCCAGCTATTCCTACTGAGGAACTCTGAACACTTGTGGACTCTGGAACCCTGCTCTTTGAAAGATCCACGTTTGCATGGACTTACGGTAACAGAGAAGAAGATCCTGAACCTGTTGTGGAGAGTGATTGCTGAGCTTAAGTTACTCTGGCCTGCTGTGTCTCCTGCTTCTGTATCTGCAAACTGTGTGACTATTTTTCCCACTTGTATGAAGTAATACAAGACCTTCTATATCAAACCTGTGTCTCATGTATTTTCATCGCATCCAAGCACAAGACGCTATATGAACTGTACTACATACATTACAAGATTCTGAAGCCAAAACGTTAGTGTCTGCTGGGTCTGGGAAGGCTGTGTCTGCTGTAACTGTGGATATCAGACGTCCAGTTGTACTTTCTGTGATGACAGTGGTTGTGACTTCTCACAACCATTCCAGGTGAGCAATTCCCTTAAGTTTTTTTTTCTGCAGTGTTACCACAGGTAAACACTATTGTTTTTTTTTTTTTCTCTTCCCTCTTTTGTGTCTGCTGTAACTGTGGATATCAGATGTCCGTTGAACTTTCTGTGATGATAGTGGTTGTGACTTCTCACAACCATTCCAGGTGAGCAGTTCCCTTAATTTTTTTTTCTCTCTGCAGTGTTACCACAGGTAAACACTATTGTTTTTTTTTTTCTTTTCTCCTCTCCTTCCAGTACTCCTGTCTTAAAAGATCTGGAAAATGGAGGCCCGCATAAAGGAACTTTGCGGAGTGACTGATAATATCCTTGCAGATTTACAGACTATAAAAACCCGTTTTACAAACCTACAGGACCTCACTAATCACAATTTGCAAGTGTTTGGACAGACTGCCCAGGATTTGCGAGCCAGGATTGAGGTTCTAGAGGAGCGAGTCCAGGCTCATGCCGTAGCCCCAAGTTCTGGGTTTCCCAAGTTGCCCCCTTTTCGTTTTGGCGGTGAACGTGAAAAATTCAGGGGATTTATTAACCAATGCAATCTGTTTTTTTCTGCACATGCTTCACAATTTCCCACTGAACGATTTAAAGTGCTTACTATAGTTATGTTACTTACCAACAAGGCTTTGATGTGGGCAAACCCTCTGATTGAGACTGAGGATGAATGTTTGGATCATCTTGATGCTTTCATTTCAGCCATGGGGCAGGTGTTTGATGACCCCAATCGAGGTGCAACAGCTGAAGCAGCCATGTTAACTTTGCGCCAAGGTAAGCACTCGGTAGCCGAATATGCCTTGGATTTCAGGAGATGGGCCCTTGATACCACCTGGGACAGTTCCGCCAAAAAATCTATTTTTCGAAAGGGGTTGTCTCCACTAATTAAGGATGAACTTGCTCGTGCCGACCCTCCCACTGCGTTAGGTGACTTTATTAACTACTGCATCCGTATTGATGCTCGCCTGACTGAACGCAGGCAAGAGAGATGGTTCGAAAGCAATCGCACTAACCTTTTCCTACCTTCCTCCCCAGCTAAGGAACCTTTGAGTAGGATCACACGGGAACCTGAACCTGAACCCATGCAGGTAGACCCTTTACAAAGACGGGTTAGTGATGCACGCAAGGAACATCGTTTTAAGGAAAATCTATGTTTCTATTGTGGTAAGTCAGGGCACTTCATTATAAACTGCCACCAGCCGTTCTCGTAAGACTACTGCAGCACTCATTCACTGTGAGTGTTGCGAGAGGAGATCTGTCAGGTCCGAGCCTCAGGCTCCAGAGAGATCTGCAGCAACAGATCTTGATTTCTCGGACTTAAACTCCGTTACTTCTGAGGACGATGACTGTGTAAACGCTGCAATTTTTCAAGTTTCCTCAGCGGTGTCCCAGCTGAGTTGTAGGAAAAACAATTCTCATTGCTTCCTTTTCCATCAAACTCTGGGTTAACTCAGTCTGGGTATCTAGCTCTGCTATGATCGACTCAGGGGCAAGTGGGAATTTTATGGATGTCTCCTTTGCTCTGAAACAGGGGATACGTTCAGTGAAGAAGGCTACTCCAGTACAGATGGAAACTGTGGATGGCTCCCTGCTGACCTCTGGACCAGTGGATCAGGAAACGGAGCCTTTGAGGGTCCTTATGGGTAAAGATCATCAAGAAAACTGTCCTTTATGCTTATCTCTTCTCCCCACTTTCCCATTATTCTAGGGCTACCATGGCTGCAGGCTCAGAATCCTACCATTAACTGGGAGACCAAGAATTACACTTTCCAGAGAAACAGATGAGTCCAGAAGTTTCAGCTTGCTCTGTTCCTAAAAGAACCATGTCAGTCCCTGAACTACCAGCTGTATACCAGGACTATGTGGATTTATGTGACAAGAAGAACGCTGACCAGCTTCCCCCTCACCGTCCATATGATTGTCCAATTGAATTATTGCCTGGAGCAGAGATACCTTTTGGTAAGATCTACCCCCTGGCGGGGCCTGAGCTAAAGGCTTTAAAGGATTACATAGACGAAAATCTAGCCAAGGGCTTCATACGCCCCTCTTCATTTCCTGCAGGTGCACCCATCTTCTTTGTGAAGAAGAAAGATGGATCTCTGAGACCCTGCGTAGACTATAGGGAACTCAATAAGGTTACTATTAGAAACCGTTATCCATTGCCTTTAATCCCTGAGTTATTGGAGAGAGTGCGGCATGCCAAAATTTTCTCTAAATTGGATCTCCGTGGGGCCTATAACTTGGTCCGTATTAGACCTGGGGATGAATGGAAGACTGCATTCAGGTCACGCTATGGACACTTTGAATATCTAGTTATGCCTTTTGGTCTGAGTACCGCCCCAGCCACTTTCCAACACTTGGTGAATGACATCTTCAGGGATCTCCTAGATACATTCGTGGTGATTTATTTGGATGATATTCTAATTTTTTCTAACTCCACAGAGGAACATCATGGACATGTGAGAATGGTCTTGGAACGTCTAAGACAAAACCATCTTTACATCAAACTTGAAAAGTGTGAATTCCATAGGACCGAAATTCAATTTCTGGGGTATGTACTGTCTACACAAGGAATTAGTATGGATGGAAGTAAGACCCAAGCCATCAAGAATTGGCCAAGTACTAGAAATGTGAAGGAGGTGCAGCGCTTCATCGGATTTGCCAATTTCTATAGACGTTTCATTAGGAATTTCTCTGAGGTAGTGTCACCTATCACCCAACTTACCCGGAAAGAGTCTAGGTTCTCCTGGACTCCCCAAGCCCAGGAAGCATTTTCTCGTCTAAAAGATAAATTTACCACCGCACCTATCTTGGTACATCCCAACCCCGAACTTGCCTTCATAATAGAGGTGGATGCTTCAGATTGTGCCGTTGGAGCTATACTCTCTCAGAGAACAGGTGAGAAGAATGTCTTGCATCCCTGTGCCTTCTTTTCCCAGCAGTTGTCTTCGGCTGAGAGGAACTACGATGTGGGCAATAGAGAGTTGTTGGCCATTATTGCCGCCTTCAAAGAATGGAGACACCTTCTTCAGGGAGCTGCACAGCAAATAGTCGTCCTGACAGACCATCGTAACCTTGAATTTATCAGGTCGGCTAAGTGCCTGACTCCTCGCCAGGCTCGCTGGAATCTTTTCTTAAACCAATTTAATTTTGATCATTTCTTATAGACCAGGATCGCGCAATGGAAAGGCTGATGCACTCTCTAGGATTCATTCAGCAGAGACCCGTCCACTTGCTCCTCCTAAGACTATTCTTCCTGACTCTAGATTCCTGGGAGTGATTCATAATCAAGACCTACTTAAGGACATCAAGGAAGCATACCATGCGGATTCCTTGTTGGCACAACCCCCAAGGGACGTAAGTCTTGTCTTTAAGAATGGTGTGTGGATTCTGGGACAACGTCTGTATATTCCTGAAACAGTCAGATTGAGAGTATTGCAACTCATTCACGATTCCAAGATAGCTGGGCATAGAGGAATTCTAAAGACACAGGAATTTCTTTCTCGTTTCTTTTGGTGGCCCACTTGCAGGAAGGATGTTTTAAACTATGTCACTTCATGTGAAGTCTGTGCAAGATGCAAAACACCTCGCTCCTCACCAACTGGTCTGTTACAACCTCTTCCCACCCCGTCCCGCCCGTGGGGATCCATTTCTATGGACTTCATTGTGGAGTTACCAACCTCTCAAGGGAAAAACACCATTCTAGTGGTGGTTGATCGTTTAACAAAGGCAGCTCATTTTATTCCTTGTGTCGGCTTACCCACTGCAAAACAGACATCAGATTTGATGATTAAAGATGTGTTTCGCTTACATGGAGTACCGGATGAGGTTATTTCGGATCGAGGGGTGCAATTCACTTCAAGGTTTTGGCAAAATTTCTGTGCAGCATTGGACATTAAAGTAAACCTTTCTTCTGCTTTTCATCCCCAGACTAATGGACAGACCGAACGAACCAATCAAACTCTGGAGCAGTATCTCCGCTGCTTTATCTGCCACCTACAGGATGATTGGGTGGATCTACTTCCATTGGCTGAGTTCTCTTATAACAACTCTCAGAGCGCCTCCACTAAGCAGTCTCCTTTTTACTCCAATCTAGGTTATCATCCTAACATTCTTCCACGATTTCCCATAGAAACGCCTTTACCAGCAGTGGCCGAAAGAATCACGTCTTTACAGAAGAATATGGATCTTCTAAAGGAGAATCTGGAATTGGCTCAGGAAAGGTACAAGAAAGCAGCAGATAAATTTTGTAAACCTGCACCAGTTTTCAAGGTAGGAGACCTGGTCTGGCTGTCAACCAGAAATCTTAAGTTAAGGATTCCATCGTCTAAGTTGGGACATAAGTACATTGGACCCTATAAAATCAGTAAAATAATAATGCCGTTGCTTGTCGTCTTCAACTGCCTAGAACTATGAGAATCCACCCTGTCTTTCATGTATCCCTACTAAAGGCTGCAACACCCAATACGTTTCCTGGACGTTCTTCTCCTTGCCCTGACCCAGTGCTAGTCGATGGTCAGGAAGAATTTGTGGTGGAAAGAATTCTAGATTCCAGGTTATACAGGAATCAGTTACAATATTTGATTAAATGGCAGGGCTACCCAGTGGAGGACAACTCATGGGAACCAGTCAATAACGTTAATGCTCCTCGTTTGCTCCGCCAGTTTCATCAGAGGTACCCAGACAAGCCTGGTCTGAGGCCATCCGGAGGTTGTCCCTAAGGGGGGAGTAATGTAAGGTTCTTTGTACATGTTCTTGAAACTCAGTTTTCCGTCAGCCATTTTGCTTTCTGTCTTGCTGCAGCTATCTTGCCCTCAGTCAATATGGAGTTTCCAGCTTTCATGTTCCCGCCCTGATTCTCTCCCTCTTGCTTCTTAAGCAGCCACAGCTGAGCAATCAGTGCTTCAGAATCTAGCCTGCAGTGAACCTGTGACCTGACTCCTGGAAGCCTTGGACTATGTACTCCAGCTATTCCTACTGAGGAACTCTGAACACTTGTGGACTCTGGAACCCTGCTCTTTGAAAGATCCACGTTTGCATGGACTTACGGTAACAGAGAAGAAGATCCTGAACCTGTTGTGGAGAGTGATTGCTGAGCTTAAGTTACTCTGGCCTGCTGTGTCTCCTGCTTCTGTATCTGCAAACTGTGTGACTATTTTTGCCACTTGTATGAAGTAATACAAGACCTTCTATATCAAACCTGTGTCTCATGTATTTTCATCGCACCCAAGCACAAGACGCTATATGAACTGTACTACATACATTACATTGTATTAGGCCATCTATACAAATCTCCACAGGCATTAAAAAAAAAGAATTTTGATCTGCATCTTGCCTGGACAATAATTTTGGGCATAGTAGCAGTGTGTGGTTCTCATTCTATTAGGCCATCTGTACAAAGCTCCACCAGAGTTTAATAAAAAATGAATTTTTATCTGCATCTTGCCTAGACAATAATTTTGGGCATAGTAGCAGTCTGTGGTACTCATTCTATTAGGCCATTTATACAAAGCCCCACCAGAGTATATATAAAAAAAGAATTTTTACCTGCATCTTGCCTGGACAATAATTTTGGGCATAGTAGCAGTGTGTGGTACTCATTCTATTAGGCCATCTATACAAAGCTCCGCCAGCCTTAAAAAAAAAAAAATTCTCTCTGCATCTTGCCTGAACAATAATTTTGGGCATAGTAGCAGTGTGTGGTAATCATTGTATTAGACCATCTATACAAAGCTCCACCAGCATTGAAATACTCAATTTTTGGCTGCATCTTGCCTGTAATATAATTGTGGGCATAGTTGCGGTCTATAGTACTCATTGTATTAGGCCATCTATACAAAGCTCCACCAGAGTTAAAAAAAAAAAGAATTTTTATCTGCATCTTGCCCGGACAATAATTTTGGGCATAGTAGCAGTGTTTGGTACTCATTCTATTAGGCCATCTATACAAAGCTCCACCAGCCTTAAAAAAAAAAAAAATTTATCTGCATCTTGCCTGGACAATAATTTTGGGTATAGTAGCAGTTATGTGGTACTCATTCTATTCGGCCATCTATACAAAGCTCCACCAGAGTTTAAAAAAAAAAGAATTTTTATCTGCATCTTGCCTGGACAATAATTTTGGGCATAGTAGCAGTGTGTGGTACTCATTCTATTAGGCCATCTATACTAAGCTCCACCAGCTTTCTAATTAATAATAATTTTTATCTGCATCTTGCCTGGACAATAATTTTGGGCCTGTAGCAGTGCGTGTTACTCCTTCTATTAGGCCATCTATACTAAGCTCCATCAGCTTTCAAATTAATAATAATTTTTGTTCTCTCTGAACGTGTGTTCAGTGCTGATGGTGGTATGCTGAGTCTGACAGATAAGCACACGCGGCTGTCCACTGAGAATGTAGACAGACTTACGTTTATAAAGATGAACAAATCATGGATCCGCAAGGACTTTTCTACCATTGTGTCATCCTGGGGAGAGTAAAAGCTTTAGGATTTGGTAAAAATCACCTCACCAACCGTTTTAAGCAACTCTAGGGCAATTGATGCTACTTAAGTGGTGTCTGTGCACCAAATTTTTGTAAAAAATGGAGACTCTTTGGAGTCCCCTTGCTGTGTTTTACGTGACGTTGGCATCGTCAATTACAGGTGGGTTGGGTCTTTCCCCACCCCTCTTTTAACTGTAAGAAACTACATACACTATGGCTTGGGGTAACACAGATGGTTGAGTGTGAAGACTAGAGCTGTTTACTCATACTATAGCCTGGGAATCAGAGTTCTGCTCCAAAGCTTGAGTGTCTGCTAGTCAGCGGAGTAGCCACCGGCTGTAGATTTAATTACAAATTTTTGACTGCATCTAACCCAGACAATAATTTTGGGCCTAGTAGCAATGTCTGCTAGTCAGTGGAGTAGCCACTGGCTGTAGATCTAATTACAAATTTTTAACTGCATGTAACCCAGACAATCATTTTGGGCCTAGTAGCAGTGTCTGCTAGTCAGCGGAATAGCCACCGGCTGTAGATCTAATTACAAATTTTTAACTGCATCTAACCCAGACAATCATTTTGGGCCTAGTAGCAGTGTCTGCTAGTCAGCGGATTAATCCAGCTGTTAAGCAAGCTACACCACCTGTACTTTGGACACTTAATTTTTTCAAAGGAAATGCTTCGGGCCCCCGGGACAATCAGTGAAGATCATCAGGGAGGCACCCCAAGGTACAGGGGCTGTGACTGGTGGTAGGACGCCTTGCGGTGGACTGCCAAGCTCGATCCTTATAAAAGCTTTTTAACTGCAGCAGCTTTACTGGACGCTCTATCCTTCACTTGCCCCCCTGTCTCCCATTCATGGAAGAAAGGCCGAAACCAACCCCTACAGGAGAATACCCACGGAGGAGCCCTCTCTAGCCAGAGGTTGGAAATATTGTCTTTAAGAAAGGTGTTCACTAAGAACACTACTGGGTTGACCATACCCAACCCACCTAGTCTCCTCGTACGGTACGTGACCTCCCTCTTGATTAGGTTGATCCTATTCCCCCATAACAGCTGGAAGAACAGGCTGTAAACCCGTGTCCAGAGAGGTTCTGGCAAGATGCACACATTGCCAAGGTAAATTAACAAGGGAAGCAGAAAGCCTTTAGCCAAGCTAACCCTTTCCCTCAGGGTTAAAGACCAACCCTTCCACTGGTCCACCTTTTGGGCGGCAATCTTGAGTCTGCCCTCCCAATTTTGCTGGGGGTAGTCCCCGGGGCCAAATTCGATGCCTAAAATTTTTGCGGGGGTCTGGAAGGGTGCCCTGGAGATCAAAACTAGGATCTCCCCCTCCCAGCCAGAGACTTTCACACTTTTCCCGGTTGATCATGGACCCGGTTGCCTCCGAGTAACGCATGACTTCGGACATGACCCAGTCCGCCTCCCCTCTCGAGGATACGAAAAGGGAAACATCGTCAGCGTACGCCACCACCCTCAGAGGGGGCCCAGAGCCCGCATGGTCCATCTCGACTCCCACCAACGGTCCACGATCTACCCTCCTTAGGAAGGGATCGATCGCGAACGCGTATAAAAGTGGGCTCAGAGGACAGCCCTGACGTACCCCAGAACCCACCTCAAAAGGGCGACCTGACCAACTGTTCACCAGCGGGAAAGTCTCAGCCCCTTGGTATAAGATCTCTAACCAATTTACAAACCTCCCAGGCAGACCGTACCTCAAAAGGACAGACCAGAGGTACTCATGATTGACCCGGTCAAAGGCCTTCACTTGATCTAAAGACAGCAGATACCCCTTCCAGCGACCTGCCCTACCCTGTTCCACTGCCTCTTGGACACCGAGCACAGCACTAAAAGTGCTGCGGCCTGGAACAGTGCAGTGCTGGGCCCCTAAAGGAGCCGGGGTGCAAACTTGACCAGCCGATTAAACAGCACCTTTGCCAGAACCTTCCGGTCCGTATCGAGAAGCGCTATGGGACGCCAATTCTCAATACGAGATGAGTCTTTACCCTTCAACAGAATAATCAGGGCTGACCTCCTCATTGAACCAGGAAGAGCGCCCGAGGAAAGACACTCATTAAACACCCCAGTCAACAGGGGGACCAAAGAGTCCCTAAAGGTCTTATAGAACTCGGAGGTTAAGCCATGCAGACCTGGCGATTTCTTGGGCCGAAGCCTATCAATTGCCAGTCTCACTTCCTCTTCCCTGATTGCTTCTGCCAAAACACCAAGAGAGGGATCATCCCCTAGCTCAGGGATGGTTTCAGCCAGGAAAGCCGACATCCCATCCCGATCCAGATCCCTCTTACCCAAGAGGTGAGAGTAAAAGGACCTGACCACCTCCAGGATCCCTGATTTGGATCTGTTCAGGGACCCCGTACTATCGATCAGTCCTGTTACCATCTTACAATTCACTGACATCTTACAGTTTCTGTAAGGGTCGGGGGAGTGGTACCTCCCAAAGTCCCTCTCAAAAACTAAAGATGTGTGCCTATCATACTGACACTTCTTGAGCAAGATTTCACTCTGGATTTCCTCACGGTCACCTCCAGTCGAAATGAGCTGCTCGAGTTTCCTCCTCAGGGCCTGATACAAGCGGTGCCTGTTCAGACTCCTGAAGCTCGAGAGCTGGCGGAAGAACCCGCTTTTTGAAGATCTCCCACCACTCTGACTTACTACTGCATAGATCCAAAAGTGGTACCTGGCTCTGAAGAAAATACTCGAAGGATTGTCTCACCTCCGCTTCTTCCAGCAGGAACGAATTCAGCTTCCACAGCCCTCTTCCCATCCGGGGAGTCTCTGCAACATTCAGAGAAAAGAAAATTAGACAGTGATCGGAGAATTCCACCTCAAAGGTGGACACAGCAGAAAAGATGGCATCCTCCTTTAAAAAAAACCTGTCTATTCTAGATCTACAGCTACCCCTATGATAGGTGAAACCCCCATGGCCTGGGGTGTGCCGGATGTGGACATCCACCAGGCGAGCTTCACTAGCTATACTATTAAGCGCAACGCTGTCATAAGCCAGGTGATCCCCAGGACCCCCCCGATCACGGGACCTCGTAATGGTGTTGAAGTCCTCCCCGAAGACCACCTGTCGGCTCGTAAAAAGAAAGGGCTTAATCTTCAGGAAGAGACATTTCCGGTACAACTTAGATTGGGGACCGTAGATGTTTATGAGCCGAAGCTCTTGTCCCCTCATGAAGACGTCAAGGACCAGGCACCTCCCAATTTCTAACTCGATCACTCGTCTGCATTCCACATCTGCGGTCTTAAAAAGGACCGCCACCCCACTATACGGTTAGGCCGCAAGAGACCAGTATGAGAGTCCGCACCTCCATTCCCTTTATGCTTTATATATGGCCCCCATGTCCATTAGTCTGGTCTCCTGCAAAAATAAAATTTCAGCCTCAATTCGGGTGAAAAAATCAAAGGCCGCAAATCTAGCCGCATCTGACTTAATGCTGGCGACATTAATGGACTCCAGCATCAATGGAGCGAGTTCAGCCATCATGAGTGATCAAGTTCGACGGCCTTCTTCTTACCCACCCCCCTTCCACCACCCTCTGGGGAGGAGTCAGAACACTTCCTCTTTAAGGTAGTTGAGGTGTCCATTCCTCCTCCCCTGGTGTTCTCACCTCGGGTCTGTCCCCCCCCCAGGAGAAACAATGTCCCCTGAGGGTTGGACTCCGCCGTCCCCTGAAGGACCCCCCGATGCCGCCCCCGGTCCCTTCCCCTTGTCCTGTGACTCCTCAGCAGTCTCCAAGGGCTTGGAACCGGTTGGAGAGTGTGATCAGAGGGGGGACGGTGGGCCCTTCCATTGGTACATTCACGGTCGGGGGTGGGGGGATTTGGAAGACTTGTTCAACCTAATCCTCCCCCTCCTGTTGGTACGCTTTTTCCAACCCATTGATGTTGTAGGCTGCTCTGCGACTTCCTCATCAACACTTTCATATTGAGAGGAGCTGTCTGCATCAGCCACTTTATCCTCCCTCTCCATCCTCCTGATCTCCTCGCATACCGCTTCCTCCCCCAGGGCCTCAGAGGCTTTCGCCACTGGCCTAGAGGGAGGAGCAGGCATCACCCTGGTTACCCGAGGCTCCACCTGCTCCTTGCCCCCCTGGTGAGCCGCCTGCCTCCACTGATATGAGGGGCCTCTGGTGACTTTGCCTTTCCTCACTGGCTCCCTGACCCCATCCCCGCCACCACCGCCCGCCGCGACAGAGGAAGTCCCGCCGGAGGTTTCCCCCCACGGTCTTCCCATACCGGACCTGCAGCGGCATTGGAGAAGGAGCGACAGCAGCGGCTATATGGGTGACCGAGGTCACCACACAGGTGGCACCGAATGTCCTTACACACTGCGGCGAGATGACACACCCGGGGATCACCGCACTTGTGGCAGACCTTTGGTTGCCCGTCGTAGAAGACCAGGATCCTGTCCCTTCCCAGGAACGCCGAGGAAGGGATGTGGGTGACCGTATCGCCTGAAACCTTCAATTTAACCATGAAGGTCCCGCCCCCCGACCAAATACCAAACTTGTTCTTGTTCTTTTTTGGGACCTCGGCGACTTCCCAATAACGGGAAAGCCACGTCATTATGTCCACGCCTGAGAGTGACTCATTGCAGGTCACCACGGTCACTCTCTTGACGGAATTTTGGCGAGACACCACCTGCATGACGAAGCCTCGCCATCCGGGCTCCCCCTTCACCAGCTCATAATTTGACCAGTAGAGCTCAATCCCTTCTGGCCTAACAAAGCTGATGTCGAATAACCGGGCCGCTGAGGGATGGATCAGGGCGAAGATGTCAGTCGCCCTGAAGCCCATCTTCAGGAGAGCTCCACCACCTTGCTCCTGGGTGGGCAAGCTTCACTGCCCCCCCACCGAAGACAGACCACATTCCTCCTCACCGGCCCTTGCCCGGCTGTCGGGAGAGACCAAACAGTCCCCTCTCTCACTTCTCTCTTGGAAGGCGGCCAAACCATGCTTCTCTATCCAGAAAGACAGGTCCACCCCCTCCCCTCTACCATTATTGATCTTTCTCCCCTTTTAAGGGCCTCCAGGAAACGGATGTGCAAAACGCCGTCCCCGGAGTTCGGAGGCGAGGAGACCCCCTGAGAACCTCCCCGGGAACCCTCCCGACCCCCAGCCGCAACACCCGCAAATGAACGCCAGGCCCCCCACCCGTACTCACACTCGCTCCTACATTCACCCCTGCATCCACCCCCGCATTCGCTCCCACACTCACTCCCTCATCCATACCACTCTCACCATCACTCACACCTCCATGCACCACCTCTGCAAAAAGTTCTTCAAAAATATCAGACACTCCATCACTCTCATCCTCAATGTTTATATATACACTATTTACATTGCCACTATTTACATTATTTACATTTCTATTATATACATTGCCATTTTGGATATTTACACTTTCTGCTGGGGGTCCCGGCTGGACTCCTGGGATATTCTTGGCTTCGGGGCACGCTTTGGTCTTGCTTTTGCCCAGGAGTGCTGCTGCCCCTTTAAAAATGCCCAGAGCAGAGTGCACTCAGTACACTCTGCCTGGGCTCAGGAGCAGCAGCAGCTTCTGAGCTCTCTGGCAACAATTTTTTTTTCTCCTGATTTGTGCTTCCTCTGGCAGGGACGGACCTTGCCACCGCACCCCGCCCTCCACACACTTCCCCCGCCAGCTTCACCTGGAGCGCCGGAGCCCCCGCACCACCAGATGACGGTAAGTGGGCTTGGGACCCCGACAACTCCCTACCGGCTTTTGGGGGTGCAGAACCGATGGTATGGGTGGGCGGGAAAGAGGGCGCCACCCCCCCGCCGGCCACAGTCACTCCAGGCTGGGCAGCAGCCCCTTTCGAGGTCACACCCACCCCATATGACACGTGCACAGTGGGTGGAGCCACGACTGTCGAGGCTACGCCCCCCTCCGGCCACAGTCACTCTAGGCTGGGCAGCAGCCCCTTTCGAGGTCACACCCACCCCAGATGACGCAAGCACGGCGGACGGGACTGCGGCTGAGGAGGGCACGCCCCCTGCATGCCTCTGCCTTTGCAGGCAGGGCAACATTCAGGGAGGTCACGCCCCCTCACGGGCCTTCACTGCCTCTCTGCACCCACCACCTGCTGTATTTAAGGCTGGCCACTCCCCTTCGGCGTCCAGCGGTGGCGGGCCACCCCGCACGGACCCCTTTTGGGGTCTACGTGCCGAGTGCCCCGGCTTCACCACAGCCGCCTCCAGGGGAGCAACCAACACCCTGCAGGTCTTTAATTGTTGCTTTACAGCAGCATCTGCGCCCTTACGATGCTTCTAGACCCCCATATGCGATCCAGACTTAACGGACCCGTGCGTGAGGTGCCCAGAAGCAGCTTTCACCGCCGGAGGTGCGGCCCCGGCTCTATTTGTACTTGGTGCTGGGCCAGCCCCCCCTGCCACAGGGGACTGAGCCCAAGCACCACCACCAACATTAACACCAATACCGGCATCGACCTCCATATCGCTGCCTGAATCTGAACTGCCACCACCAGATGTGACAGTAAGATCCAGGCAGACCTTATTCTCCCCGCTCCCTTGCAGCGGACCCACCACAGGGCCCGAGCCGGGGTGGTCAGCGGGTTCCACACAATGGGACTGGGGGGCCCCGGAAAGAGGGACAAAAACAAGCTTCTCCTCCACCGCTTGCTTTGCCTTACGCCTCCTCCTACTCTTCCCAGTTGCCTCATCCTCGAGGCAGACCTCGTCCCCAAACAACAGTGTGCCAAACCGTGCTGGAGACTCAATCTGCCTCAATTGCTGTAGGATGAGGCAGCCCCCCTCGATATTACACCCGCTCCCTCCATCCTCCCCTCACTCCCACTTTCCTCCATGTCACTGGAGTCCGGTGGGAGAGCCACTTGTTCAGGGGCCATCCCGCTGCGCAATACCTGGGTGCTCTTACCAACCAGGTCCTCAGGTGGAGCTGGCTCAGATGGTCCGCCATCTTCCTCATCCTTGTCCTCCACCTGGCTGGGGCCTCCTGACCCCCCAGGATACCCACCGGTCAGGGCTTTAAACCGGTCGTCATTCTGGAGCTTCTCCCCAAAGGGGCCACTCCCCTCCAGGATGGTCTTCCTCCTCTCCTCCAGCACTTTTATCGCCCCTTCAGCCTTTCGACCGTGGCAGATACCTCTGCTCTCTTTGAGGCAGGGAGCTGGTTCTTAGCCATTATACGGGCTCCCCTCAACTCCTCCCGGAGTCTCCTCAGCTGCCTCCTCATATTCACAGAGGTGGGCATGGATGCGGGAGGCGTAGACGGTAGCCGGCTCTCCCGCAGCCTTGGAGCCCCAGATGTTAGGGGGGGGCTCCTGCCGCACCTCTGCTAGCAGCCTCCCCTCCGGAGAAGGAGCTGCCACGGTCCCGGCTTCAGGAGTCCCGGATCCCGGAGCCTTGCGGTCCCCCTGGGTTCTATTCTTCCCCATCCCTGGGACTGGCTCGCTGTAGTGTGGGCCTCAAGATGGTGTGTGAGGCCCCCCACCCCCAGCTAGCTTGCCAGGAGGTGGGAGCCAGGGGCTCAGCCCCGACGCTTAGTCCCAGGGAAGGTCTCTCTGCCTGGGAAGGGCAGGTAACAGTCCAGAGAAAAAAAAAATCCTCCTTCCCAGGCTTGCTCTCTGCTTCCACCACCAGCAACCACGCCTCTCCACTTCCTGGGTGGAGCTGGAACTCTGTTTTATTAGAAATATACAAAAACCATATAACATATCACATATTAAAATCAAAACCCACTTCCATGACCACATTAAACCATAAGTAAATATTACCAAATAAACTTTAAAAACCAAGGACCCAGTACAATCCACTTCTCCATAAGCCATCCTCCAAAGTCCTCACTTTATTAGGTCCCTCCAGAACTTTCCAGCTCTTCTTCAGGGACCCCCAGCAGGAACCTTCTTTAAATGAAAAAGGGGAAAAGAAAAAGGGGAAACAAACTCATATTCCTACATACCCATTCACACACATTCATACCCCATTCACACCCCATTCACACCTATTTACATAAGTACATAATTTACAATAACTAAAACACAAACTTTGGCCCACTGCCTCTAACACAAAAAGACCATAATACTTCCCAAACCAATTTTCTTTTATCACTAAACACCGTATCACACAATTATCACACAAAATATAACTTTTTTTTTTCTCCTCCCACCTCACCTCCGGTCCATAAGTTCATGGCCTAAATTAAGAAAAACTGGGTCCATATAATGTTTATGGCCTTTTATTACCACAGCAATCTTCTTCGGGTCCATGGGTCCATGATAAGTTTCCTTGCCCATCGCCCTTTTTTCAAAATTTTCACCAAAACCCCAAACCCCCAAACAATCCCCTCCCAACCTAATTATACCCCTCACATTCAACTATCTACTTACACACTAACCTTTTAATCACATTAAAAATAACATTAACAAAAAAATATATATAATTTATACAATACAATTATCATGACCATAACATCCTTAATCTTAATCTTTCTTTACTTGCTTATAAGGCCCAAGTTCGGCACCTGCGAGCCCAATATCCATTATTCCTCCTTGAAATAAAACAAAAAACTAAATGTGCCACACTAGCCCACCATCAGGGAGAGGAGTCTTGAGAGGCTCCTTCCCTACTACCAGCACATACTCCCTATCCCTCATCAGACTAAAGCTGTCCATACGACTGACCCTGAAAAACTGTCCCTATCTGTCCTTCTCTATCCCTATTCTATCTAACTTAGCATGACTAAAGGGTATGCCACACTAAGCGAGATCGCTAACGAGATCACTACTGCGTCACCATTTGACACAGTAGCGATCTCGTTAGCGACTTAGCTGTGAGATTCCAAACACAACTCATCAGCGATCTGTGATTCCAAACACATCTCATCAGCGATCTGTATAACGACCTCTGCGGTCGTTGGGAAAAACTAGTCCCACCTGCGATGCTGGTGAAGTCGTTCATAAAGGGTGTCACACTCAGCGATTCAGGCTCACCAGCGGGACACCAACGACCAAAAAACGGCTCAGAACGTTTATAAGCGATCAACGACATCTCAGCAGGGGCCATATCGCTGCTACATTTCACACACAGCTAAGTCGCTAACGAAATCGCTAACGAGATCGCTACTGCGTCATAAATGGTGACGCAGTAGTGATCTCGTTAGCGATCTCGTTAGCGATCTCGCTTAGTGTGGCATACCCTTCTTAACTCTCTATCTATCCCTACAACTGTCCCTCCCTGTCCCTATCTGACCCTATTTCTCTCCCACAACACCCCACACCACCTTATGCTATCCCTACCACCATTAACACACAAAACAACTTTCCCTTGAGTGTGTTTTTAAAAGGAGAAGCCCCTCCAAAGCCAAGAGGCCCTCCTCACACCCAACCTCTCGAACTCCAAAGAACGCACCTTCCCCAGGTCACCCAAGATGTTACTAACCACCTCATCCCGAGGGAGGGCTTTCTGTTGCGTCGATACTAAACACTGTGCATTCCATGTGTAAAACCTGACCACTACGCTAACTAGGAATAAAGTGCTCCGCTCTCGGCCACCCAGGGATCTGAACGACCCATAAACCCACTCGGCGTAGGAAAGGGACGCCAGCAGCGGCCAACGCATGGAAGCACCCACCCTGTTGTAAACCTCTGCATTAAAGGGGCACCAAAGGAGGAAGTGCTCCATGCTTTCCAGCACGTCGCCACACTCCTCCCGGGGACAACCCCGATCATCGGAGTTCCTGTACTTCAGGTTGTCACTTACATACAGTCTCCCGTGAAAGCAGTGCCAGGCCAAGTCCCAAAACTTCGTGGGGATCCGCTTTGAATTTAAAAGCCCGAGCCCCACCTCCAGATCCCGGCCTGGACAATCCCTGAGGACCAGGGGCTTCTGGAAATGGGTCAACAGAACCCTTCTGTCAAGGCATTGCATCGACATGGTCCTGATTTCCCACATTCCCAGACCCCACCGGCAGATTACCTTCAGAACCGGGGTAGCGTAAGCAGGGAGATGTCCGTGAGGTGTACAGAGGTCCTTCACTTGCCCTCCTGTCTCCCATTCCTGGAAGAAAGGTCGAAACCAACCCCTGCAGGAGAATACCCACGGAGGAGCCCTCTCAAGCCAGAGGTTGGAAATGTTGGCTTTAAGAAAGGTGTTCACTAAGAACACTACTGGGTTGACCATACCCAACCCACTAGTCTCCTCGTACGGTACGTGACCTCCCTCTTGATTAGGTTGAGCCTATTCCCCCAAAACAGCTGGAAGAACAGGCTGTAAACCCGTGTCCAGAGAGGTTCTGGCAAGATGTACACATTGCCCAGGTAAATTAACAAGGGAAGCAGAAAGCCTTTAGCCAAGCTAACCCTTTCCCTCAGGGTTAAGGACCAACCCTTCCACTGGTCCACCTTTTTTGCGGCAATCTTGAGTCTGCCCTCCCAATTTTGCTGGGGGTAGTCCCGGGGGCAAAAATCGATGCCTAATAGTAACGCACGACCTCGGACATGACCCAATCCGTCTCCCCTCCGAGGATACGAGCAGGGAAACATCTTCAACGTACGCTACCACCCTCAGAGGGGGCCCAGTGCCCGCCTGGTCCATCTCGACTCCCACCAACGGTCCATGATCTACCCTCCTCAGGAAGGGATCGATCGCGAACGCGTATAAAAGTGGGCTCAGAGGACAGCCCTGACGGACCCCAGAACTCACCTCAAAAGGGCACCCTGACCAACCGTTCACGAGTGGGAAAGTCTCAGCCCCTTGGTACAAGATCTCTAACCACTTTACAAACCTCCCAGGCAGACCATACCTCAAAAGGACAGACTAGAGGTACTCATGGTTAACCCGGTCAAAGGCTTTCACTTGATCTAATGACAGTAGGTACCCCTTCCAGCGACCTGCCCTACCCTGTTCCACTGCCTCTCGGACACCGAGTACAGAATAATCAGGGCTGACCTCCTCATTAAACCAGGAAGAGCGCCCGAGGAAAGAAACTCATTAAACACCCCAGTCAAGAGGGGGACCAAGGAGTCCCTAAAGGTCTTATAGAACTCGGATGTTAAGCCATCTGGACCTGGCGATTTCTTGGGCCGAAGCCCATCAATGGCCAGTCTCACTTCCTCTTCCCTGATTGCTTCTGCCAAAACACCAAGAGAGGGATCATCCCCTGGCTCAGGAATGGTTTCAGCCAGGGAAGCCGACATCCAATCCCGATCCAGATCCCTCTTACCCAAGAGGTGTGAGTAAAAGGACCTAACCACCTCCAGGATCCCTGATTTGGATCTGTTCAGGGACCCCGTACTGTCGATCAGTCCTGTTACCATCTTACAATTCACTGACATCTTACAGTTTCTGTAAGGGTCAGGCGAGCGGTACCTCCCGAAGTCCCACTCAAAAACCAAAGATGTGTGCCTATCATACTGACACCTCTTGAGCAAAGATTTCACTCTGGAGATTTCCTCACGGTCACCTCCAGTCGAGACTAGCTGCTCGAGTTTCCTCCTCAGGGCCTGATACAAGCGGTGCCTGTTCAGACTCCTGAGGCTCGAGAGCTGGCGGAAGAACCCCGCCACTCGCTTTTTGAAGATCTCCCACCACTCTGACTTACTACTACAGAGATCCAAAAGCGGTACCTGGCTCTGAAGAAAATCCTCGAAGGATTGTCTCACGTCCGCTTCTTCCAGCAGGGACAAATTCAGCTTCCACAGCCCTCTTCCCATCCGGGGAGTCTCTGCAACGTTCAGAGAAAAGAAAATTAGACAGTGATCGGAGAACTCCACCTCAACGGCGGTAACAGCAGAAAAGATGGCATCTTCCTTTAAAAAAAACCTGTCTATTCTAGATCTACAGCTACCCCTATGATAGGTGAAACCCCCGTGGCCTGGGGTGTGTCGGATGTGAATATCTGTGGAGCCCAGCTGCGACTGGATCCATATCTTCCTGAAGGGTGCACTGAAAGAATACACCACTAGAGGTCATTATACACATTCACACACGTTCACCTATCCCAAAGACCACCAGAGGAAGCTGCTTTAGACATATAAAAGAGAGTGAACACAGGAAATATCAGCCAGTAAGACAGTCACCTCAGAGAGTGTAGAAGGTGAGAGCACTGAGCTCGGTTTGTGCAGACTAGCTCACTGAGCGTTCTGAGGAGAGAGGGAGGCTGCAGAGCCATTCAGTTCAAGAGAGGGTGGAAGCCAGTACAAGTGGAACCAAAGCCACTCCAGTCTGGTCAGAACTGAGCCAACTGAGTTCAGCTCAGTGAGACAAGCGTGCCGACGCTTAACCCCTTCACCCCCAAGGGTGGTTTGCACGTTAATGACCGGGCCAATTTTTACAATTCTGACCACTGTCTCTTTATGAGGTTATAACTCTGGAACGCTTCAACGGATCTTCGCGATTCTGAGATTGTTTTCTCGTGACATATTGTACTTCACGTTAGAAGTAAAATTTCTTCGATATAACTTGCATTTATTTTGAAAAAAACGCAAATATGGCGAAAATTTTTAAAATTTTGCAATTTTCAAACTTTGAATTTTTATTCCCTTAAAACAGAGAAATATATCACACAAAATAGTTAAGAAATAACATTTCCCACATGTCTACTTTACATCAGCACAATTTTGGAACCAAAATTTTTTTTGTTAGGAAGTTATAAGGGTTAAAAGTTGACCAGCGATTTCTCATTTTTACAACAAAATTTACAAAGCCATTTTTTTTAGGGACCACCTCTCATTTGAAGTCACTTTGAGGGGTCTATATGGCAGAAAATACCCAAAAGTGACACCATTCTAAAAACTGCACCCCTCAAGGTACTCAAAACCACATTCAAGAAGATTATTAACACTTCAGGTGCTTCACAGGAACTAAAGCAACGTGGAAGGAAAAAATGAATATTTAACTTTTTAGCCACAAAAATGATCTTTTACAAACTTTTTTTTATTTTCACAAGGGTAAAAGGAGAAAATGGACAGATAAGGTTGTTATGAAATTTCTCCTGAGTACGCCAATACCCAATATGTGGGGGAAAACCACTGTTTGGGCACACGGCAGAGCTCGTAAGGGAAGGAGCGCCGTTTGACTTTTTCAAACTAAAATTGGCTGGAATTGAGATTGGACGCCATGTCGTGTTTGGAGAGCCCCTGATGCGCCTAAACAGTGGAAACCCCCACAAGTGACACCATTTTGGAAACTAGACCCCCTAAGGTACTTATCTAGATCTGTTGTGAGCACTTTGAACCCCCAAGTGTTTCACAAAAGCTTATAATGCCTGGGTGTTAAAAAAAAAAAAACAATTTTCCACAAAAATGATTTTTTAGTCCCAAATTTTTGAATTTTCCCAAGGAAATTGGACCCCAAAAGTTGTTGTCCAATTTGTCCTGAGTACGCTGATACCCCATATGTGGGGGGGGAACTGTTTGGGTGCACGGCAGGGCTTAGAAAGGAAGTAGTAACGTTTTGGAATGCAGACGTTGATGGGGGTCATGTTCCGTTTGCAGTGCCCCAGATGAGCCTAAACAGTGGAAACCCCCACAAGTGACCCCATTTTGGAAACTATACCCCCTAAGGAACTTATCTAGATCTTTGTTGAGCACTTTGAACCCCCAAGTGCTTCACACAAGTTTATAATGCCCGGGCATGAAAATAAAAAATCCTATTTTTTTCCCACAAAAATTATATTTTAGTCACTAATTTTTTATTTTCTCAAGGGTAACAGGAGAAATTGGACCACATAAGTTGTTGTCCAATTTGTCCTGAGTACGCTGATACCCCATATGTGGGTGGGAACCACTGTTTGGGCGCACGACAGAGCTCGGAATGGAAGGAGCACCATTTGACTTTTTCCAACCAAAATTGGCTGGAATTGAGATTGGATGCCATGTTGCATTTGGAGAGCCCCTGATGTGCCTAAACAGTGGAAACCCCCCACAAATGACCCCATTTTGGAAACTAGACCCCCTAAGGAACTTTTCTAGATCTTTGGTGAGCAATTTGAACCCCCAAGTGCTTCACACAAGTTTATAACGTAGAGCCGTAAAATTTAAAAATCATATTTTTTCCACAAAAATGATCTTTTCACCCCAATTTTTATTTTTCCAAGGGTAACAAGACTCCAAAAGTTATTGTGCAATTTGTCCTGAGTGCGCTGATACCCCATATGTGGGGGTAATCCACTGTTTGGGTGCATGGCAGAGTTTGGAAGGGAAGGAGCGCCGTCTGACTTTTTCAACGCAGAATTGGCTGGACGCCATGTCGTGTTTGGAGAGCTCCTGATCTGCCTAAACAGTGGAAACCCCCATAAATGACGCCATTTTGGAAACTAGACCCCTCAAGGAACTTATCTAGATGTGTGGTGAGAACTTTTAACCCCCAGGTGTTTCACTAAAGTTTATAACGTACAGCCGTAAAATAAAAAAATCTTTTTTTTTTTTACAAAAATGATTTTTTCGTCCCCAATATTTTATTTTCACAAGGGTAACAGAAGAAATTGGAACCCAAAAGTTGTTGTCCAATTTGTCCTGAGTACGCTGATACCCAATATGTGGGAGAAAACTACTGTATGTGCGCACGTCAGGGCTCGGAAGGTAAGTAGTGACGTTTTGGATTGCAGACTTTGATGGAATGGTCTGGGGGCGTCATGTCACATTTGGAGAGCCCCTGATGCACCTATACAGTGGAAACCCCCACAAGTGACCCATTTTGGCAAATAGACCCCATAAGGAACTTATCTAGATGTGTGGTGAGCACTTTGAACCCCGAAGTGCTTCACAGAAGTTTATAACGTACAGCCGTAAAAATAAAAAAATCCTTTTTTTTTTTACAAAAATGATTTTTTCGCCCCCAATATTTTATTTTCACAAGGGTAACAGAAGAAATTGGAACCCAAAAGTTGTTGTCCAATTTGTCCTGAGTACGCTGATACCCATATGTGGGAGAAAACTACTGTATGGGCGCACGTCAGGCTCGGAAGGGAAGCAGTTGACGTTTTGGATTGCAGACTTTGATGGAATGGTCTGGGGGCGTCATGTCGCATTTGGAGAGCCCCTGATGTGCCTAAACAGGGAAATCCCCAACAAGTGACCCCATTTTGGAAATAACCCCACAAGGAACTTATCTAGATGTGTGGTGAGCGCTATGAAGCCCAAGTGCTTCACAGAAGTTATAATGTACAGCCGTAAAAACAAAAAAATATTTTTTTTTGTACAAAAATTATATTTTCGCCCCCAGTTTTTATTTTCCCAAGGGTAGCAGAAGAAATAGGACAAATTGCACAATAACTCTTGGGGTCCAGAGTACGCTGATACCCCATATGTGGGGATAAACTACTGTTTGGACGCATGGCAGAGCTGAGAAGTGAAGGAGCACCGTTTGACTTTTTCAACGCAGAATTGGCTGGAATTGAGATCAGACGCCATGTCACATTTGGAGAGCCCCTGATGTGCCTAAACAGCGGAAACCCCCCAATTCTAACTCCAACCCTAACCCCAACACACCCCTAACCCTAGTCCCAACCCTAACCACAAACCTAACCCTAACACACCCCTAATCCCAACCCTAACCCTAATCCTAACTTTAGCGCCAACCCTAACCCTAACTTTAGCCGCAACCCTAACCCTAATGGGAAAATGGAAATAAATACTTTTTTTAAATTTTATTATTTTTCCCTTACTAAGGGGGTGATAAAGGGGGGTTTGATTTACTATTTATAGCGGGTTTTTAGGATTGGCAGCTGTCACGCTAAAAGACGCTTTTTATTGCAAAAATAGTTTTTGCATCATCACATTTTGAGAGCTATAATTTTTGCATATTTTGGCCCACAGAATCATGTGAGGTCTTATTTTTTGCGGGACGAGTTGACGTTTTTATTGGTACCATTTTTGAGCAAGTGACGTTTTTTGATCGCTTTTTATTTCGATTTTTGGGAGGTTAGAATGAACAAAAATCAGCAATTCATGAATTTCTTTTGGGGGAGGCGTTTATACCGTTCCGCGTGTGGTAAAATTGATAAAGCAGTTTTATTCTTCGGGTCAGTACGATTATGGCGATACCCCATTTATATAATTTTTTCATGTTTTGGCGCTTTTATAGAATAAAAACAATTTTATATAAAAAATAATTATTTTTGCATCGCTTTATTCTGCGAGCTATAACTTTTTTACTTTTTAGCTGATGATGCTTTATGACGGCTCGTTTTTTGCGGGACAAGATGACGTTTTCAGCGGTACCATGTTTTTTTATATCGGTCTTTTTGATCGCGTGTTATTCCACTTTTTGTTCGGCGGTATGATGATAAAGCATTGATTTTTTGCTTCGTTTTTTTTTTTTTTTTTTTTAAGGGGTTCACTAAAGGGGTTAACTAGTGGGACAATTTTATAGGGGGGGTCGTTACGGACGCGGCGATACCAAATATGTGTGCTTTTATTGCTTTGTTTTTTTATTTACAGGAAGAAATGAATTTATTGGGGAATATATATATTTTTTTTTATTTATTTTGGATTTTTTTTTATAACACGTTTATTTTTATTTTTTTAACTTTTTTACTTTGTCCAAGGGTGGGACATCACAGTATTTTATCAGATCGCTGGTGTGACAGTGTGCACAGCACTCTGTCACACCAGCGATCGCACAGGCATAGATGCAGGCTTCTCGGTGCCTGCTCTCGGCAGGCACTGAGGTAGCCGCCTCCCTCCAGGACCCCGGCGCCATCTTGGATCCGGGTCCTGGGAGGGAGGAAGCCCTCAGAACAGCGCGATCACAACGCGCTGCTCTGAGGGTCTCAGGGGGGCGCGCAGGGAGCCCCCACCCTGCGCGATCCTCCCCTGTGCCCCCAGTACACCGCGATCATGTTTGATCGCGGTGTGCAAGGGGTTAATGTGCCGGGAGCGGTCCGTGACCACTCCTGACACACAGTCATGGGTGTCAGCTGTGATAATCAGCTGACACCCGGCGGCGATTAGCTGTGCTCCCCTCAGGAGCGCAGCTGATCGCCTATGACGTACTATCCCGTCCCCGGTCATACGGGCCCAGGTACCATGGACGGGATAGTACGTCCGATGGCAGTAAGGGGTTAAAGAGCGGCGAAGAGGCAGCCCACCAACTGCCAGTGTGTGATCGTGTGAGGGCCCGGGTAGGCTGAAGGCGAGTGGAAAGAGCAGTAACGGAGGTAGAAAAGCCTTTACAGCTTACCTCAGCAAGTACTGACCGGACACCGGGGTCCGAGCCTATAGGGATCTCCACGACCCATTAGGAGAACACCGGAGTTCCTGGAGGACTACAAGTCCCAGGAGTACCTCAGAGCTGATACGTAACTGGGCCAGGAGGACGGAGTCCAGCCGTGCACGGCAAATAGAGACCAAGTTAGGCCTAGCTACAAGCAGGTCAGGACTTTATCACATAAAGGCAAGGAACAGGAGGCCACACACCTACTCAGTGGAGGAATCTGGATGTGCACCCTTCACCCTACAGTGCTCCGAGGAGTGCCTGCAACAAAAGGTACCAAAGTGACTTGTGTGTGTGTCTACCTTATTACCCCTCACTGCCGGGTCCCCGTCCGTCCTGCACCCCTGCACATCTATCTGCCCTGAAGGACTCAGCCTTACTTGTGAAAGGCTTAACATCTAGCTGCACAATATTAACCCTTCAGTGGATCTGCATAGCAGCGCTGGTCATCCTGACCAGGTACCACAAGTGGCGTCACAAATCCCCATACCAATATTCAATTCACCTGTAAATATCCCACATTAAAGAATGAGCACCAGAGCCACGGACTGAGCTGTGTCACCGTGACATCCCCATAGTAGTCTATAGGCTCAGATCCGAGTTCCCATTGCTCTGGAGGGCAACTCACATCCACAAGGCGAGCTTCACTAGCTATACTATTAAGCACGACGCTGTCATAAGCCAGGCGATCTCCAGGACCCCCCCGATCACGGGACCTCGTAATGGTGTTGAAGTCCCCACCGAAGACCACCTGTAGGCTCGTAAAAAGAAAGGGCTTAATCTTCAGGAAGAGACATTTTCGGTCCCACTTAGATTGGGAACCATAGATGTTTATAAGCCAAAGCTCTTGTCCCCTCATGAAGACGTCAAGGACCAGGCACCTCCCCATTTCTAACTCGATCACTCGTCTGCATTCCACATCTGCAGTCTTAAAAAGGACCGCCACCCCGCTTATACGGCTCGGCCGCAAGAGACCAGTATTAGGGCCCGCACCTCCACTCTCTCCGTGCTTTATATATGGCCCCCATGTCCGTTAGTCTGGTCTCCTGCAAAAATAAAATTTTAGCCTCAATTCGGGTGAAAAAAGTCAAAGGTCGTAAATCTAGCCGCATCTGACTTAATGCTGGCGACATTAATGGCCGCCAGCGTCAACGGGGCGAGTTCAGCCATCATGAGTGATCAAGTTCGATGGCCTTCTTTTTCCCCACCCTGCTCCCACCACCCTCTGGGGAGGAGTCGGAACCCTTCCTCTTTAGAGTACTTGAGGTGTCCATTCCTCCTCCCCTGGTGTCCTCACCTCCGGACTCCGGGTCTGTAGCCCCCAGGAGAAACAACGTCCCCTGAGAGTTGGAGTCCGCCATCCCCTGAAGGACCCCCTGATGCCGCCCCTGGCCCCTCACCCTTGTCCTTTGACTCCTCAGCAGAGTCTCCGAGGGCTTGGAACCTGTTGGAGAGTGTGATCAGAGGGGGGACGGTGGGCCCTTCCGTAGGTATATTCGCGGTCGGGGGTGGGAGGGATTTGGAAGACTTATTCAGTCTCCTCCTCCCCCTCCTGTCGGTACGTTTTTTACCACCCGTTGATGTTGTAGGCTGCTCTATGACTTCCTCATCAACACTTTCATATTGGGAGGAGTTGTCCGAGTCAGCCGCTTTATCCTCCCTCTCCATCCTCCTGATTTCCTCGCTCACCGCTTCCTCCCCCAGGGCCTCAGAGGCGTTTGTCACTGGCCCAGAGGGAGGAGCAGGCGTCACCCCGGTTACCCCAGGCTCCACCTGCTCCTTTCCCCCATGGCGAGCCGCCTGCCTCCGTTGGTATGAGGGGCCTCTGGTGACTTTGCTTTTCCTCACCGGCCCCTTAGCCCCCTCTCCGCCACCAATGCCCGCCCCGACGGAGGAAGTCCCGCCGGAGGCTTCCCCCCCACGGTCTCCCCCCACCGGGTCCGCAGCGACATTGGAGAAGGAGCGAGGGCAGCGGCTATACGGGTGACCAAGGTCACCACACAGGTGGCACCGAATGTCCTTACACGCAGTGGCTAGTTGACCCACCCCGCCACACAAGGCACATTTCTGCACCTTGCAGCTTGCGCTGAAGTGGCGGGGAACGCCGCACTTGTGGCAGACCTTTGGTTGCCCCTGGTAGAAGACCAGGATCCTGTGCCTTCCCAGGAAAGCCGAGGAAGGGATGTGGGTGACCGTACTGCCTAAAACCTTCAACTTAACCATGAAGGTCCAGCCCCCCGACCAAATACCAAATTCGTCCCTGTTCTTTTTTGGGACCTCGGTGACTTCCCATAACAGGAAAGCCACGTCATTATGTCCACGCCTGAGAGTGACTCGTTACAGGTCACCACGGTCACTCTCTTGACGGAATTTTGGCGAGACACCGCCTGTATTACGAAGCCTCGCCATCCGGGCTCCCCCTTCACCATCTCATAATTCGACCAGAAGAGCTCAAGCCCCTCTGGCCGAACGAAGCTGATGTTGAAGAATCGGGTCGCCGAGGGATGGATCAGGGCGAAGATGTCAGTCGCCCTGAAGCCCATCTTCAGGAGGAGCTCCACCACCTTGCTCCTGGGTGGGCAAGCTTCATTGCCCCCCCCACTGAAGACGGACCACATTCCTCCTCACTGGCCCTTGCCCAGCTGTCGGGAGAGACCAAACTGTCCCTCCCTCTCTTCCCTCTTGGAAGGCTGCCAGACCATGCCTCTCTATCCAGAAAGAAAAGTCCACCATCTTCCCCTCTACCATGATTGACCTTTCTCCCCTTTTGAGGGGCTCCAGGAAACGGCGGTGCAAAACGCCGTCCCCGGAGTCAGGAGGTGAGGAGACCCCCTGAGAGCCCACCTGGAACTCCCTCGACTCCCAGCCGCAACACCCGCAAATGAACGCCTGGGTGCCGCGGCTGAGGGGGCAGATGGGCCACCCCCCCACTTGTACTTGCTTCCACATTCACACTTGCATCCACCCCAGCATTCACTCCCACACTTACACCCTCATCCATACCACTTTCGCCGTCATTCACACCACCATGCACAACGTCCGCAAACAACTCCTCAAAAATGTCAGACACACTATCATCCTCGCTATCCATATTTACACTTGCCATATTATTTACATTATCTACTTTATCAACTTTTCTTCTATTTACATCGCTATTTACATCGCTATTCATATTTGGGGCACCTTCTGCTGGGGACCCTGGCTGGACTCCCAGCTGGATTTCCGGTTGGATTCTGGGCTGGACTCCTGATTGGATGTCCATTTTCCCGGCTTCACTTCTGCCCAGGAGTGCTGCTGCCCCTTTAAGAGCACCAGAGCAAAGCGCATTCAGTACGCCCTGCCTGGGCCTGGGAGCAGCAGCAGCTCCTGAGCTCTCTGGCTGCAATTTTTTTTCCTTTCCTCTGTGCTTCCTAGGGCAGGAACGGACTTTGCCACCGCACCCTGCCCTCCACACACCTCCCCCGCCGGTTTTACCTGGAGTGCCGGAGCCCCCGCACCACCAGATGACGATAAGTGGGCTGGGGACCCTGACAACTCCCTCCCGGCTTTTGGGGGAGCAGATCCGATGGTATGGGTAGGCAGGAGAGAGGACGGTGGGCCCGCCGAGGCTACGCCCCCCCACCGACCGCAGTCACCCTTGCGAGGCCATGCCCACCCCGGATGACGCGGGCACAGCGGGCGGAGCCACGGCCGCCAAGACCACGCCCCCCCCAGCTGGCCACAGTCACCCTGGGCTGGGCAGCAGACCCTTGCAAGGCCACGCCCACCTCGGATGACGCGACAACGGCAGGCAGGACTGTGGCCGAGGAGGGCACCCCCCCATGCATGCCACTGCCTTTACAGGCAGGGCAACATTCAGGGAGGCCATGCCCCCCCTCACGGGCCATCACCTCCTCTCTGCACCCACCAGGCAAAGCTGGCCACTCCCCTTCGGCGTCCAGTGGCGGCGGGGCCCCCGCACGGACCCCTTTTGGGTTCTACGTGCAGAGTGCCCCGGCTTCGCCGCTGCCGCCTCCAGGGGAACGACCAACACTTTGCAGGTTTTTAACTGCTGCCTTACGTCAGCATCTACACCCTTCCTGTGCTTCTGGACCCCTATAAGCGATCCAGACTTAACGGACCCGTACGTGGGGGGCCCAGAAGCAGCACTCACCGCCGGAGGTGCAGCCCCGGCTCTACTTGTACCTGGTGTCGGGCCAGCCCTCCCTGCCACAGGGGACTGAGCCCAAGCACCACCACCAATACCAATGACAATGGCACCGACCTCCATATCGCTGCCTGAATCTGAACTGCCACCACCAGATGTGACAGTAAGATCCAGGCAGACCTTACTCTCCCCGCTCCCTTGCTGCGGACCCACCACAGGGTCCGAGCCGGGGTGGGCAGCGGGTTCCGCACAACGGGACTGGGAGGCCCCGGAAAGAGGGACATAAACAAACTTCTCCACCACGTTTGCTTGTTTCGCCTTACGCCTCCTCCTGCTCTTCCCAGTTGCCTCATCCTCAAAGCAGACCTCGTCCCCAAACAACAGTGTGCCAAACCGTGCTGGGGACTCAATCTGCCTCAATTGCTGTAGGATGAGGCAGCCCCCCTCGCTATTACTCCCGCTCCCTCCATCCTCCCCTTCACTCCCACTTTTCTCCATGTCACTGGAGTCCGTTGGGAGAGCCACTTGTTCGGGGGCTATCCCGCTGCGCAATACCTAGGCGCTCTTACCCACCAGGTCCTCAGGTGGAGCTGGCTCAGATGGTCCGCCATCTTCCTCCTCCTTGTCCTCCACCTGGCTGGGGCCTCCTGACCCCCCAGGAGACCCACCGGTCAGGACTCTAAACCGGTCGTCATTCTGGAGCTTCTCCCCAAAGGTGCCGCTCCCCTCCAGGATGGTCTTCCTCCTCTCCTCCAGCACTTTTATTGCCCCTTCAGCCTTTCGACCGTGGCAGATACCTCCGCTCTCTTTGAGGCAGGGAGCCGGTTCTTAGCCATTATTCGGGCTCCCCTCAACTCCTCCCAGAGTCTCCTCAGCTGCTTAGCTGCCTCCTCATATTCACAGAGGTGGGCATGGATGCGGGAGGCGTAGATGGTAGCCGGCTCTCCCGCAGCCTTGGAGCCCCAGATGTTAGGGGGGGCTCCGGCCGCAACTCTGACCACAGCCTCCTCTCCGGGAGAAGGAGCTGCCACGGCCCCGGCTTCAGGGGTCCCGGATCCTGGAGCCTTGCGGCCCCCGGGGTCTTTTTCTTACCCATCCCTGGGACTGGCTTGCTGCAGCGTGGGCCTCGAGAAGGTGGGTGAGGCGCCCCACCCCCAGCTGGCTTGCCGGGGTGGGAGCCAGGGGCACAGCCCCCACGCTCAGTCCCAGGGAAGGTCTCTCTGCCTGGGAAGGAGCAGGTAACAGTCCAGAGAAAAAAAAAATCCTCCTTCCCAGGCACTCAGCTCCAAGCAGCTTGCTGTCTGCTTCCACCACCAGCAGCCACACCTCTCTACTTCCTGGGTGGAGCTAGAACTCATTTTTTATTAAAATATAAAATACATACAACATATACATAAAATCAAAACACCATTCCATAACGAAACCAACACAGAAAGAAATACCCAGACACATAGACTCTCAAGTTTTTGCCTTCATTGCCTGAAGTCCTTTTTCTCCTCCACGAGTCCACTCGCAGAACTTCTCAGCTCTTCAGGGACCCCCAGCAGGAAACCTTCCGAAAAGAAAACCAAAAAAAAGGGGAAAAAGAAAACAACAAAACCAAACAACCCATATTTTCCTTTTTTCACATACATACACATTCACACCACACACATTCACCATATTTACAGGAAAATATAACAAAAGGATTCGGCCCACTGCCCAAAATACAAAAAAGGCCATTCTGGCCGCAAAACTGACACTTAACCAATCACAATCACTATCATATGTATATATATATATATATATATATTATTTATTTATTTATTTTTTTATTATTTATTTTTTTTATTATAATTATACCCCCCACCTCACCACAGGTCCATTAGTTCATGGCCTATCAAGTCTAGAACGGGTCCATAAAGTTCTGCCCATAATCTTCCAAAAGCCCAACACCCCTCTTAAACAACCCCCACCCAACCTAACTATACCCCTCCCCGTATTCTAACTACATGCTCAAAAATCCACATACCGTATATACTCATGTATAAGCCGACCCGTGTATAAGCCGACCCCCCTAATTTTGCCACAAAAAACTGGGAAAACTTATTGACTCGCGTATAAGCCTAGGGTGAAAAATGATTATGCCCCCATATGATGCTCCACAGATTATGCCCCCATATGCTGCACAGATTATGCCCCTATATGCTCCAGATTATGCCCAATATGCTTCAGAGATTATGCCCCCATATGCTCCAGATTATGCCCCCATATATTCCACAGATTATGCCTCCGTATGATCCACAGATTATGCCCCCATATGCTCCATATTTTGCCCCCATATGTTCCACAGCTTATGCCCCCATATTATGCCCCCATATGCTCCATATTTTGCCCCCATATGCTCCATATTATGCCCCCATATGTTCCACATCTTATGCCCCCATATTATGCCCCCATATGCTCCATATTATGCCCCCATATGCTCCATATTATGCCCCCATATGTTCCACAGCTTATGCCCCCATATGCTCCATATTATGCCCCCATATGTTCCAGATTATGCCCCATGTGCTGCTGCAAAAAAAATAAAAAAAATGACATACTCACCTCTCGTCGCTGGGGGCCAGGTGGCGGGGTCACCGCTCACTCAGAACCCCGGCACCTGTGATATTTACCTGACCTCTCTGCACCGCAGCGCTGCGTCGTCTTCCTGGTCCTCGGCAGTGAATGATCTGGCAGGGGGCGCGGCGCTCACTAATGACATCATCGCGCCCTCTGCTAATCATTCACCGCCAGAGAAGTCAGACGAGGACGCAGCACAGCGGTGGAGAGAAGACAGGTAAATATCGCTGTACTCACCTCTCCGCCGCGCGTCCCTGCAGCTTCTCCCGGCGATCTCTGCAGCGCTTCCTTCCTACAGCGGTCACATGGTACCGCTCATTAAAGTCATGAATATGTGCATATTCATGACTTTAATGAGCAGTGCCATGTGACCGCTGCAGAAGGAGCCGGAGATCGTGGGAGAAGCAGGGGGGCTGCAGAGACCGCGGCGGCGGAGAGGTGAGTATAATCCGACACCCCCGCTCCCCCTCCCCCGCCGACCCCCGTATATGACCCGCGTATAAGCCGAGAGGGGGACTTTCAGCCCTAAAAAATGGGCTGAAAATCTCGGCTTATACATGGGTATATACGGTATATACTTATAAACAACATACTTAATATATACACTATATACATACACAATAGTACATGACCTAGCCTATAACAAAATACACAATAATACATAACATAAATTCACAACATTATCAACTTTTACATAATCGCCTTACCCACAAGACCCAAGATCGGTGCCTGAGAGCCTCAATATCCATTAATTCTTTTATTTTTTCCAAAACAAAAAGCTACTGTGACATGCAAATAGCCCACCACCAGGAGACTGGAGCCGTAAGAGGCCCTGTCCCTTACCAACAACACATTCACCCTGTCACTTCTCAACTACAACTGTCCCTACTTCTGTCCCTAACAAAACTGTCCCTATCTATCCCTACTCTACTTAACTTAACTAACTCTCTATCTATCCCTACAACTGTACCTCCCTGTCCCTATCTGTCCCTACTTCTCTCCCTCAACACCCCACACCACCTTATGCTATCCCTACCACCATTCACACACAAAAACAACTTTCCCTTGAGTGTGTTTTTAAAAGGAGAAGCCCCTCCAAAGCCAAGAGGCCCTCCTCACACCCAACCTCTCGAACTCCAAAGAACGCACCTTCCCCAGGTCACCCAAGATGTTACTAACCACCTGATCTCGGGGGAGGGCTTTCTGTTGCGTCGAAACTAGACACCGTGCATTCCACGTGTAAAACCTGACCACTACGCTAACTAGCAATAAAGTGCTCCTCTCTCGGCCACCCAGGGATCTGAACGCCCCATAGACCCACTCGGCGTAGGAAAGGGACGCCAGCCGCGGCCAACGTATGGAAGCACCCACCCTGTTGTAAACCTCTGCATTAAAGGGACACTGAAGGAGGAAATGCTCCATGCTTTCCAGCACGTCGCCACACTCCTCCCGGGGACAACCCCGATCATCAGAGTTCCTGTATTTCAGGTTGTCCCTTACATACAGTCTCCCGTGAAAGCAGCGCCAGGCCAAGTCCCAAAACTTCGTGGGGATCCACTTTGAATTTAAAAGCTCGAGCCCCACCTCCAGATCCCAGCCTGGGCAATCCCTGAGGACCAGGGGCTTCTAGAAAATGGGTCAACAGAACCCTTCTGTCAAGGCACTGCCTCGACATGGTCCTGATCTCCTGCATTCTCAGACCCCACCGGCGGATTACCTTCAGAACCGGGGTAGCGCAAGCCTGGAGATGTCCATGTGGTGTACGGAGGTCCTTCACTTGCCCTCCTGTCTCCCATTCCTGGAAGAAAGGCCGAAACCAGCCTTTGCAGGAGAATACCCACGGAGGAGCCCTCTCTATCCAGAGGTAGGAAATATTGGCTTTAATTAAGGTGTTCACTAAGAACACTACTGGGTTGACCATACCCAACCCACCTAGTCTCCTCGTACGGTACGTGACCTCCCTCTTGATTAGGTTGAGCCTATTTCCCCATAACAGCTAGAAAAACAGGCTGTAAACCCGTGTCCAGAGAGGTTCTGGCAAGATGCACACACTGCCCAGGTAAATTAACAAAGGAAGCAGAAAGCCTTTAGCCAAGCTAACCCTTTCCCTCAGGGTTAAAGACCAACCCTTCCACTGGTCCACCTTTTGGGTGGCAATCTTGAGTCTGCCCTCCCAATTTTGCTGGGGGTAGTCCCCGGGGCCAAATTCGATGCCTAACATTTTGGCGGAGGCCTGAGGTTCTGGAAGGGTGCCCGGGAGATCAAAACTAGGATCTCCCCCTCCCAGCCAGAGACTCTCACACTTTTCCCGGTTGATCATGGACCCGGATGCCTCCGAGTAACGCACAACCTCGGACATGACCCAATCCACCTCCCCTCTTGAGGATACGAAAAGGGAAACATCGTCAGCGTATGCTACCACCTTCAGATGGGGCCCAGAGCCCGACTGGTCCATCCCGACTCCCACCAACGGTCCACGATCTACCCTCCTCAGGAAGGGATCAATCGCGAACGCATATAAAAGTGGGCTCAGAGGACAGCTCTGACGTACCCCAGAACCCACCTCAAAAGGGCGTCCCGACCAACCATTCACGAGCGGGAAAGTCTCAGCCCCTTGGTACAAGATCTCTAACCAATTTACAAACCTCCCAGGCAGACCATATATCAAAAGGACAGACCAGAGGTACTCATGGTTAACCCGGTCAAAGGCTTTTGCTTGATCTAATGACAGTAGGTACCCCTTCCAGCGACCTGCCCTACCCTGTTCCACTGCCTCTCGGACACCGAGCACAGCACTAAAGGTGCTGCGGCCTGGAACAGTGCAGTGCTGGGCCTCCGAAAGGAGCCGGGGTGCAAACTTGACCAGCCGATTAAACAGCACCTTCGCCAGAACCTTCCGGTCCATATCGAGAAGCGCTATGGGACGCCAATTCTCAATATGGGACAAGTCTTTCCCTTTGACAGAATAATCAGGGCTGACCTCCTCATTGAACCGGGAAGAGCGCCCGAGGAAAGAAACTCATTAAACACCCCAGTCAAGAGGGGGACCAAGGAGTCCCTAAAGGTCTTATAGAACTCGGATGTTAAGCCATCCGGACCTGGCGATTTCTTGGGCCAAAGCCCATCAATGGCCAGTCTCACTTCCTCTTCCCTGATTGCTTCTGCCATAATCACCAAGAGAGGGATCATCCCATGGCTCAGGGATGGTTTCAGCCAGGAAAGCCGACATCCCATCCCGATCCAGATCCCTCTTACCCAAGAGGTGTGAGTAAAAGGACCTGACCACTTCCAGGATCCCTGATTTGGATCTGTTCAGGGACCACGTACTGTCAATCAGTCCTGTTACCATCTTACAATTCACTGACATCTTACAGTTTCTGTAAGGGTCGGGCGAGCGGTACCTCCCGAAATCCCTCTCAAAAACCAAAGATGTGTGCCTATCATACTGACACTTCTTGAGCAAAGATTTCACTCTGGAGATTTCCTCACGGTCACCTCCAGTCGAGATGAGCTGCTCGAGTTACCTCTTCAGGGCCTGATACAAGCGGTGCCTGTTCAGACTCCTGAGGCTCGAGAGCTGGCGGAAGAACCCCGCCACCCGCTTTTTGAAGATCTCCCACCACTCTGACTTACTACTACAGAGATCCAAAAGCGATACCTGGCTTTGAAGAAAATCCTCGAAGGATTGTCTCACGTCCGCTTCTTCCAGCAGGGACAAATTCAGCTTCCACAGCCTTCTTCCCATCCGGGGAGTCTTTGCAACATTCAGAAAAATAAAAAATTAGACAGTGATCGGAGAACTCCACCTCAACAGCGGACACAGCAGAAAAGATGGCATCCTCCTTTAAAAAAAACCTGTCTATTCTAGATCTACAGCTACCCCTATGATAGGTGAAACCCCCATGGCCTGGGGTGTGCAAGGCAAGCTTTACTGGCTATGCTATTAAGCGCGACGCTGTCATAAGCCAGGCGATCTCCAGGACCCCCCCAATCAACGGACCTCGTAATGATGTTGAAGTCCCCACCGAAGACCACCTGTCGGCTTGTAAAAAGAAAGGGCTTAATCTTCAGGAAGAGACATTTCCGGTCCCACTTTGACTGTGGGCCGTAGATGTTTATGAGAAGCAGCTCTTGTCCCCTCATGAAGACGTCAAGGACCAGGCACCTCCCCATTTCTAACTCGATCACTCGTCTGCATTCCACATCTGCAGTCTTAAAAAGGACTGCCACCCCGCTATACAGCTCGGCCGCAAGAGACCAGTATGAGGGCCCGCACCTCCACTCTCTCCGTGCTTTATGTATGGCCCCCATATCAGTTAATCTGGTCTCCTGCAAAAATAAAATTTCAGCCTCAATTCGGGTGAGAAAATCAAAGGCCGTAAATCTAGCCACATCTGACTTAATGCTGGAGACATTAATGGCCGCCAGCGTCAACGGGGCGAGTTCAGCCATCATGAGTGATCAAGTTCGACGGCCTTTTTCTTACCCACCCCGCTCCCACCTCCCTCTGGGGAGGAGTCAGAACCCTTCCTCTTTAAGGTAGTCGAGGTGTCCATTCCTCCTACCATGTTGTTCTCACCTCCGGACTCCGGGTCTGTCCACCCCCCAGGAGAAACAACGTCCCCTAAGGGTTGGACTCCACCATCCCCTGAAGGACCCCCCGATGCCGCCCCCAGCCCCTTGCCCTCATCCGGCGACTCTTTAGCAGAGTCTCCGAGGGCTTGGAACCGGTTGGAGAGTGTGATCAGAGGTGAAACGGTGGGCCCTTCTGTTGGTACACTCACGGTCGGGGATGGGGGGGATTTGGAAGACTTGTTCAGCCTCCTCCTCCCCCTCCTGTTGGTACGTTTTTTCCCACCCATTGATGTTGTAGGCTGCTCTACGACTTCCTCATCAACACTTTCATATTGAGAGGAGCTGTCTGAGTCAGCCACTTTATCCTCCCTCTCCATCTTCCTGATCTCCTCGTTCACCGCTTCCTCCCCCAGGGCCTCAGAGGCTTTAGCCACCAACCTAGAGGGAGGATCAGGCACCAGCCCGGCTACCCGAGGCTCCACCCGCTCCTTACCCCCATGGCGAGCCGCCTGCCTCCGTTGATATGAGGGGCCTCTAGTGACCTTGCCTTTCCTCACCGGCCCCTCAGCCCCCTCCCCACCACCTCCGCCCGCCGCGACGGAGGAATCCCCGACGGAGGTTTCCCCCCCACGGTCTCCCCCCACCGGGCCCGCAGCAGTATTGGAGAAGGAGCGAGGGCAGTGGCTATACGGGTGACCAAGGTCACCACACAGGTGGCACCGAATGTCCTTACACGCAGCGGTGAGATGACCCACTCTGCCACACAAGGCACATTTCTGCACCTTGCGCTGAAGTGGCGGGGATCGCCGCACTTGTGACAGACCTTCGGCTGCCCCTGGTAGAAGACCAGGATCCTGTCCCTTCCCAGGAATGCCGAGGAAGGGATGTGGGTGACCGTATCGCCTGAGACCTTCAACTTATCCGTGAAGGTCCAGCCCCCCGACCAAATATCAAATTCGTCCCTGTTCTTTTTTGGGACCTCGGTGACTTCCCCATAACGAGAAAGCCACGTCATTATGTCCACGCCTGAGAGTGACTCGTTACATGTCACCACGGTCACTCTCTTGACGGAGTTTTGGTGAGACACCGCCTGCACGACGAAGCCTCGCCATCCGGGCTCCCCTTCACCAGCTCATAATTCGACCAGAAGAGCTCAATTCCTCTGGCCGAACGAAGCTGATATCAAAGAACCGGGCCGCTGAGGGATGCATCAGGGCAAAGATGTCATCCGCCCTGAAGCCCATCTTCAGGAGGAGCTCCACCACCCTGCTCCTGGGTGGGCAAGCTTCACTGACCCCCCACCGAAGATGGACCACATTCCTCCTCACCGGCCCTTGCCCGGATGTCGGGAGAGACCAGGCAGTCCATCCCTCTCTTCTCTCTTGGAAGGCGGCCAAACCATGCCTCTCTATCCAGAAAGACAAGTCCACAGTCCTCCCCTCTACGATTATCGATCTTTCTACCCTTTTGAGGGCCTCCATGAAAACGGCGGTGCAAAACGCCGTCCCCGGAGTCCAGAGGTGAGGAGACCCCCTGAGAACCCCCCCGGGAACCCACCCGACCCCCAGCCGTGACCCCTGCAAATGAACGCCTGGGTGCCACGGCTGGGGGGGCAGATGGGACAGCCCCCTCCACACTCGTACTCGCTTCCACATTCACTCTTGCATCCACCCCTGCATTCACTCCCACACTCACTCCCTCATCCATACCACTCTCGCCATCATTCACACCTCCATGCACCACCTCAGCAAAAAGATCCTCAAACATGTCACTCACCCGATCACTATCATCCTCACCATCCATATATACATTATTTACACTATTCACAATATTATTTACATTGCCTTTATTTACATTATTCTTAACACCTCCTGCTGGGGGCCCTGGCTGGATTGTGGTGTTATTGCCTCTTATCGCCTCTGCCCAGGAGTGCCGCTGCCCCTTTAAATGCCCCAGAGCAGAGTGCACTCAGTACACTCTGCCTGGGCTCGGGTGCAGCAGCAGCTCCTAAACTCTCCGGCACCAATTTTTTTTTTCTTTCCCTGTGCTTCCTAGGGCAGGGACGGACCTTGCCACCGCACCCTGCCCTCCACACACCTCACCCGCTGGCTTCACCTGGAGCACCGGAGCCCCCGCACCACCAGATGATGGTAAGTGGGCTGGGGACCCCGACAACTCCCTACCGGCTTTCGGGGGCGCAGAACCGATGGTATGGGTGGGCGGGACAGAGGGCAGCGGACCCACCGAGGCCACGCCCCCATCGCCGGCCACAGTCACCCTGTTCTGGGCAGCAGCCCCTTGCGAGGCCATGCCCACCCCGGATGATGCGAGCACGTTGGGCGGGACTGCGGCCAAGGAGGGCACACCCCCCCTGCATGCCTCTGCCTTTGCAGGCAGGGCAACATTCAGGGAAGCCACGCCCCCCTCACGGGCCATCACCGCCTCTCTGCACCCACCATCTGCTTTAGGTAAGGCTGGCCACTCCCCTTCGGCGTCCGGCGGTGGCGGGGCCTCCCGCACGGACCCCTTTTGGGGTCTACGTGCCGAGTGCCCCGGCTTCGCCGCGGCCGCCTCCAGAGGAGCGACCAACACTTTGCAAGTTTTTAGCTGCTGCCTTACTGCAGCATCCGCGCCCTTCCTGTGCTTCTGGACCCCCATAAGCGATCCAGACTTAACGGACCCATACGCGGGGGGCCCAGAAGCAGCACTCACCGCCGGAGGTGTGGCCCCGGCTCCATTCGTACTCGGTGCCGGGCCAGCCCCCCTGCCACAGGGGACTGAGCCCGGGCACTTCCACCAACACTGATACCGGCACCGACCTCCATATAGCTACCTGAATCTGCACCACCACCACCCAGATGTGGCAGTAAGATCCAGGCAGACCTTACTCTCCCCGCTCCCTTGCTGCGGACCCGCCACAGGGCCCGAGCCAGGGTGGGCAGCGGGTTCCGCACAACGGGACTGGGGGGCCCCGGAAAGAGGGACATAAACAAACCTCTCCTCCACAGCTTGTTTTGGCTTGCGCCTCTTCCTACTCTTCCCGGTTGCCTCATCCTCGAGGCAGACCTCGTTCCCAAACAACAATGTGCCAAACCGTGCTGGAGACTCAATCTGCCTCACTTGCTGTAGATGAGGCAGCCCCCCTCGTTATTACTCCTGCTCCCTCCATCATCCCCCTCACTCCCACTTTCCTCCATGTCACTGGAGTCTGGTGGGAGAGCCACTTGTTCGGGGGCTATCCTGCTGAGCGATACCTGGGCGCTCTTACCCACCAGGTCCTGGGCGCTCTTACCCACCAGGTCCTCAGGTGGAGCTGGCACAGATGTTCTGCCATTTTCCTCCTCCTCCACCTGGCTGGGGCCTCCTGACCCCCCAGGAGACCCACCAGTCAGGGCTCTGAACCGGTCATCGTTCCTTAGCTTTTCCCCAAAGGGGCCGCTTCCCTCCAGGATGGTCTTCCTCCTCTCCTCCAGCGTTCTTATCGCCCCCTTCAGCCTTTCGACCGTGGCAGATACCTCCGCTCTTCTTGAGGCAGGGAGCCGGTTCTTGGCTATCACTCGGGCTCCCCTCAACTCCTCCCAGAGTCTCCTCAGCTGTTTAGCTGCCTCCTCATACTCACAGAGGTGGGCGTGGATGCGGGAGGCGTAGATGGTAGCCGGCTCTCCAGCAGACTTGGAGTCCCAGATGTTAGGGGGGGCTCCTGCCGCACCTCTGCCCGCAGCCTCCTCACCGGGAGAAGGAGCTGCCACGGCCCCGGCTTCAGTGGTCCCGGATCCTGGAGCCCTGCGGCCCCCCCGGGGTCTTTTTCTTATTCATCCCTGGGACTGGCTTGCTGCAGCGTGGGCCTCAAGATGGAGTGTGAGGTCCCCCACCCCCAGCTGGCTTGCCGGGGTGGGAGCCAGGGGCACAGCCCCCACGCTCAGTCCCAGGGAAGGTCTCTCTGCCTGGGAAGTAGCAGGTTACAGTCCAGAGAAAAAAAAATCCTCCTTCCCAGGCACTCAGCTCCTAGCAGCCTTGCTCTCTGCTTCCTCCTCCTCCAGCCACACACCTCTCCACTTCCTGGGTGGAGCTGGAACTCTTTTTTATTTATAAAAATATAAAACATTACATACAAAATAAGCAAAATACAAAACCCCTTAACCTAAAACACAAAGAAACATATCACCAAGAAGAAAACCAAAACAGCTTTAGGATGTCTCCTATTGTCCAATATCTATTGTCCAGTCCACATATGGAGCGTCTTCGGAGCTTTCCAGCTCGCCAGAGGCCCCCAGCGGAACTACCCTTCAAAAACAATAAAGAAAACAAGAAAACCCATATTCATTCATACCATATTCACACTTACTCACACTTTACTCATACTCCCATTCATACTTATTTACATATTTACATAAAATATAACAATATAATAATATAACAATTATTTCATATAAATATAATAATATAACATAAACCTTGGCCCCTTCTGCCTTAAACAAATGAAAATTGGCCTCCCCGGCCATACAAACTTAACCTTACTCTATTACACTGCAAACACCTATATACCGTATATACTCGTGTATAAGCTGAGATTTTCAGCACCTTTTTTTGTGCTGAAAATGCCCCCTCGGCTTACACACGAGTCATAAGGCAGCAACCAGCGGGGAGGGGATGCGGCGGGAGGAGCCATTGGCTGGGACATCGTACTCACCCTCCCCGTGCCATCGCTTAACGTCCCTGCAATCCTGCGTTCTCCCCGGCTTCCTGCAGCTCTCCAGCGCTGAGCGGTGACGTAATACCCGCTCATTAAGGTCATGTAATATGGACGCAACGCCACTCCCATGGGCGTGGCCTCCATATTCATGGCCTTAATGAGCGATATTACGTCACCGCTCAGCGCTGGAGAGCTGCAGGAAGGCGGGGAGAACGCAGGATTGCCGCGGGACGTTCAGCGATGGCACGGGAAGGGTGAGTATGATGGAGGAGGATGGGGGAGCATGGAGGAGGACAAGGAGCACGGAGCAGGACGGGGGGAGGACGGAGAGCACGGAGCAGAACGGGGGGAGGACGGAGAGCACGAAGCAAAACGGGGGAGGACGGAGAGCACGGAGCAAAACGGGGGAGGACGGAGAGCACGGAGCAAAACGGGGGAGGACGGAGAGCACGGAGCAGGACGGAGAGCACGGAACAGGACGGGGGGAGGATGGAGAGCACGGAGCAGGACGGGGGAGAACGGAGAGCACGGAGCAGAACGGGGAGGACGGAGAGCACGGAGCAGAACGGGGAGGACGGAGAGCAAGGAGCAGGACGGGGGGGAGGACGGAGAGCACGGAGCAGAACGGGGGAGGACGGAGAGCACGGAGCAGAACGGGGGGAGGACGGAGAGCACGGAGCAGAACGGGGGGAGGACGGAGAGCACGGAGTAGGACGGGGGGGAGGATGGAGAGCACGGAGCAGAACGGGGGAAGGACGGAGAGCACGGGGCAGAATGGGGGGAGGACGGGGAGCACGGAGCAGGACGGGGGTGGGCACAGAGGAGAATGGGGGAGTGCTGAGCTGGATGGGGGAGCACAGAGCAGGACGGCAACTTATACACCCGGCTTATACGCGAGTCAATAAGTTTTCCAAGTTTTTTGTGGCAAAATTAGGGGGGTCGGCTTATACACGGGTCGGCTTATACATGAGTATATACAGTATATACATATGTTTTGTTTTTTTTGTTTTTTTCCTTTTTTCCACCACCCCACACCACAGGTCCATAAGTTCATGGCCTTATCACTACAAGCCCGGGTCCATAAAAGTTTATGCCCATACACAGCACTCCTTATCATTCTTCATGGGTATGGGTCCATGGGAAGTTCTGCCCATATGCCCTCAAAACCCCTTCAAAACCCCCACCCAACCCCCAACTATACCCACTATATACAATATAAACACCAACACCACACACAATGACTCAAAAACACATAGCACATAGACAATATATATATCATATTTATGTATAACATAAATTCTTAACCACAACTTTATCATACTTTATCATAACCTAACTTTCTAAACTTGCAAGGCCCAAGTTCAGTGCCTGCAAGCCTCAATATCCATTATCTTTTATTTTATTTCCAAAATAAAAAGCTATACTGTGACATGCAGTCCCTTACAAACAACACATTCACCCTGTCCCTTATAAACTAAAACTGTCCCTACTTCTGTCCCTAACAAACTGTCCCTATCTATCCCTACTCTATCTAACTTAACTAACTCTCTATCTATCCCTACAACTGTCCCTCCCTGTCCCTATCTGCCCTACTTCTCTCCCTCAACACTCACACCACCTTATGCTATCCCAACCACCATCCACACGCAGACCAACTTTCCCTTGAGTGTGTTTTCAAAAGGAGAAGCCCCTCCAAAGCCAAGAGGCTCTCCTCACACCCAGCCTCTCGAACTCCAAAGAACGCACCTTCCCCAGGTCACCCAAGATGTTACTAACCACCTCATCCCGGGGGAGGGCTTTCTGTTGCGTCGACACTAAACACCGTGCATTCCACGTGTAAAACCTGACCACTACGCTAACTAGGAATAAAGTGCTCCGCTCTCGGCCACCCAGGGATCTGAATGCCCCATAGACCGACTCGGCATAGGAAAGGGACGCCAGCCACGGCCAACGTATGGAAGCACCCACCCTGTTATAAACCTCTGCATTAAAGGGACACCAAAGGAGGAAGTGCTCCATGCTTTCCAGCATGTTGCCACACTCCTCACGGGGACAACCCCGATCATCGGAGTTCCTGTTCTTCAGGTTGTCCCTTACATACAGTCTCTCGTGAAAGCAGCGCCAGGCCAAGTCCCAAAACTTCGTGGGGATCCGCTTTGAAATTAAAAGCCCGAGCTCCACCTCCAGATCCCGGCCTGGGCAATCCCTGAGGACCAGGGGCATCTGGAAATGGGTCAACAGAACCCTTCTGTCGAGGCATTGCCTCGACATGGTCCTGATTTCCCTCATTCCCAGACCCCACTGGCGGATTACCTTCAGGACCGGGGTAGCGTAAGCCGGGAGATGTCCGTGAGGTGTACGGAGGTCCTTCACTTGCCCTCCTGTCTCCCATTCCTGGAAGAAGGGCCGAAAACAACCCCTGCAGGAGAATACCCACGGAGAAGCCCTCTCTAGCCAGAGGTTGGAAATATTGGCTTTAATTACGGTGTTCACTAAGAACACTACTGGGTTGACCATACCCAACCCACCTAGTCTCCTCGTACGGTACGTGACCTCCCTCTTGATTAGGTTGAGCCTATTCCCCCATAACAGCTGGAAGAACAGGCTGTAAACCCGTGTCCAGAGAGGTTCTGAGAAGATGCACACACTGCCCAGGTAAATTAACAAGGGAAGCAGAAAGCCTTTAGCCAAACCAACCCTTTCCCTCAGGCTTAAAGACCAACCCTTCCACTGGTCCACCTTTTGGGCGGCAAACTTGAGTCTGCCCTCCCAATTTTGCTGGGGGTAGTCCCCGGGGCCAAATTCGATGCCTAGAATTTTGGCGGAGGCCTGGGGTTCTGGAAGGGTGCCCGGAAGATCAAAACAAGGATCTCCCCCTCCCAGCCAGAGACTCTCACACTTTTCCTGGTTGATCATGGACCCGGATGCCTCAGAGTAACGCACGACATCGGACATGACCCAATCCGCCTCCCCTCTCGAGGATACGAAAAGGGAAACATCGTCAGCATACGCCACCACCCTCAAAGGGGGCCCAGAGCCCGCCTGGTCCATCCTGACTCCCAACAACGGTCCACGATCTTCCCTCCTCAGGAAGGGATCGATCGCGAACGCGTATAAAAGTGGGCTCAGTGGACAGCCCTGACGGACCCCAGAACCCACCTCAAAAGGGCACCCTGACCAACCGTTCACGAGTGGGAAAGTCTCAGCCCCTTGGTACAAGATCTCTAACCAATTTACAAACCTCCCAGGCAGACCGTACCTCAAAAGGACAGACCAGAGGTCAGACGCCAGCCTTATTGGTATGTATTTATTCCTAGTGTAGTTTTTTTCTCCCTTGTCTACTATTGAATTAGAGGGGCTTGTTGGGCCGGTAATTGACACACTAAGCGTTTAGCTATTGGCAATATAACACGGTAACCATTCCCCAATTATTTATGTTATATGACAATGGTGATTAATGGGAGTTATAATTAGTTATTGGGGCTGAAGTGAGGTCTGTTCCTATGGAGGAAACACGTTCCCTTTTTTATTGTGATCTTTGCATTTTCTATGTGAATGGTTTTAATATTGTTAACAATAAAGATATTTTGTATTTGTCTATACCATTGTGTGGTACAATTCTTTATTACTGATTGGTTGCCATGTTGTTGATACCAACCTAGAGGGAGTAGCAGGCATCACGCCGGCTACCCGAGGCTCCACCTTCTCCTTACCCCCATGGCAAGCCACCTGCCTCCGTTGATATGAGGGGCCTCTCGTGACCTTGCCTTTCCTCACCGGCCCCTCAGCCCCTCCCCGCCACCACCGCCCACCACGACGGAGATAGTCCCGCCGGAGGTTTCCCCCCCAAGGTCTCCCTCCACCGGGCCCGCATCGGCATTGGAGAAGGAGCGAGGGCAGCGGCTATACGGGTGACCAAGGTCACCACACAGGTGGCACCGAATGTCCTTACACGCAGCGGCGACATGACCCACCCCGCCACACAAGGCACATTTCTGCACCTTGCGCTGAAGTGGCGGGGATCACCGCACTTGTGACAGACCTTCGGCTGCCCCTGGTAGAAGACCAGGATCCTGTCCCTTCCCAGGAATGCCAAGGAAGGGATGTGGGTGACCGTATCGCCTGAGACCTTCAACTTAACCATGAAGGTCCAGCCCAGCGACCAATTACCAAATTCGTCCCTGTTCTTTTTTGGGACCTCGGTGACTTCCCCATAATGGGAAAGCCACGTCATTATGTCCACGCCTGAGAGTGACTCGTTACATGTCACCACGGTCACTCTCTTGAAAAAATTCTGGCGAGACACCGCCTGCACGACGAAGCCTCGCCATCCGGGCTCCCCTTCACCAGCTCATAATTCGACCAGAAGAGCTCAAGCCCCTTTGGCCGAACAAGGCTGATGTCAAAGAACTGGGCTGATGAGGGATGGATCAGGGCAAAGATGTCATCCGCCCTGAAGCCCATCTTCAGGAGGAGCTCCACCACCCTGCTCCTGGGTGGGCAAGCTTCACTGCCCCCCACCAAAGACGGACCACATTCCTCCTCACCGGCCCTTGCTCGGCTGTTGGGAGAGACCAGACAGTCCCTCCCTCTCTTCTCTCTTGGAAGGCGGCCAAACCATGCCTCTCTATCCAGAAAGACAAGTCCACCGTCCTCCCCTCTACTATTATCGATCTTTCTCCCCTTTTGAGGGAATCCAGAAAACGGCGGTGTAAAACGCCGTCCACGGAGTCCAGAAGTAAGGAGACCCCTGAGAACCCCCCGGGAATCCCTCCAACCCCCAGCCATGACCCCCACAAATGAACGCCTGGGTGCCACGGCTGGGGGGGCAGATGGGCCAACCCCCTCCGCACTCGTACTCGCTCCCACATTCACTCTTGCATCCACCCCTGCATTCACTCCCACACTCACTCCCTCATTCATACCACTCTCGCCATCATTCACACCTCCATGCACCACCTCAGCAAAAAGATCCTCAAAAATGTCACTCACACATCACTATCATCCTCACTATCCATATATACATTATTTACACTATTCACATTATTCACATTATTATTTACATTGCCTTTAGCATTGCTATTCTTAACACCTCCTGCTGGGGGCCCTGGCTGGATTGCGGTGTTACTGCCTCTTTTTTCTCCTCTGCCCAGGAGTGCCGCTGCCCCTTTAAATGCCCCAGAGCAGAGTGCACTCAGTACACTCTGCCTGGGCTTGGGAGCAGCAGCAGCTCCTGAGCTCTCCGGTGCCAATTTTTTTTCCTTTCTCTGTGCTTCCTAGGGCAGGGACGGACCTTGCCACCACACCCTGCCCTCCACACAGCTCCCCTGCCGGCTTCACCTGGAGCGCCGGAGCCCCCGCACCACCAGATGACGGTAATTGGGCTGGGGACCCCGACAACTCCCTACCGGCTTTCGGGGGCACAGAACTGATGATATGGATGGGCGGGACAGAGGGCGGCGGACCCGCCGAGGCCACGCCCTCCTCGCCGGCCACAGTCACCCTGTTCTGGCCAGCAGCCCCTTGCGAGGCCACGCCCACCCCGGATGATGCGAGCATGGCGGGCGGGACTGCAGCCGAGGAGGGAACGCCCCCCTGCATGCCTCTGCCTTTGCAGGCAGGGCAACATTCAGGGAAGCCACGCCCCCCTCACGGGCCATCACCGCCTCTCTGCACCCACCACCTGCTTTAGGTAAGGCTGGCCACTCCCCTTCGGCCTCCAGCGGTGGCGGGGCCTCCCGCACGGACCCCTTTTGGGGTCTACGTGCCGAGTGCCCTGGCTTCACCACGGCCACCTAAAGGGGAGCGACCAACACCCTGCAGGTTTTAAGTTGCTGCTTTACAGCAGTATCCCCGCCCTTCCTATGCTTCTGGACCCCCATAAGTGATCCAGATTTAACGGACCCGTGCGTGGGGGGCCCAGAAGCCGCTCTCACCGCCGAGATGCGGCCCCGGCTTTACTTGTACCTGGTGCTGGGCCAGCCCTCCCTGCCACAGGGGACTGAGCCCAAGCACCACCATCAACACCAATACCGGCACCGACCTCCATATCGCTGCCTGAATCTGAACTGCCACCACCAGATGTGACAGCAAGATCCAGGCAGACCTTACTCTCCTGCTCCCTTGCTGTGGACCCACCACAGGGCCCGAGCTGGGGTGGGCAGTGGGTTCCGCACAACGGGACTTGGGGGCCCCGGAAAGAGGGACAAAAACAAGCTTTTCCACCACCGCTTGTTTTGCCTTACGCCTCCTCCTACTCCTTCCGTTTGCCTCATCCTCAAGGCAGACTTCGTCCCCAAACAACAGTGTGCCAAACCGTGCTGGAGACTCAATCTGCCTCACTTGCTGTAGGATGAGGCAGCCCCCCTCGTTATTACTCCCGCTCCCTCCATCCTCCCCCTCACTCCCACTTTCCTCCATGTCACTGGAGTCCGGTGGGAGAGCCACTTGTTCGGGGGCTATCCCGCTGCGCGATACCTGGGCGCTCTTACCCACCAGGTCCTGGGCGCTCTTACCCACCAGGTCCTCAGGTGGAGCTGGCTCAGATGGTCCGCCATCTTCCTGCTCCTCGTCCTCCACCTGGCTGGGGCCTCCTGACCCCACAGGAGACCCACCGGTCAGGGCTCTGAACCGGTCATCGTTCCTTAGCTTTTCCCCAAAGGGGCCGCTTCCCTCCAGGATAGTCTTCCTCCTCTCCTCCAGTGTTCTTATCTCCCCCTTCAGTCTTTTAACCGTGGCAGATACCTCCGCTCTTCTTGAGGCAGGGAGCCGGTTCTTGGCTATCACTCGGGCTCCCCTCAACTCCTCCCGGAGTCTCCTCAGCTGTTTAGCTGCCTCCTCGTACTCACAGAGGTGGGCGTGGATGCGGGAGGCATAGATGGTAGCCGGCTCTCTCGCAGCCTTGGAGCCCCAGATGTTAGGGGGGGCTCCGGCCGCAACTCTGCCCACAGCCTCCTTTCCGGGAGAAGGAGCTGCCATGGCCCTGGCTTCAGGGGTCCCGGATCCTGGAGCCTTGCGGCCCCCCGGCGTCTTTTTCTTACCCATCCCTGGGACTGGCTTGCTGCAGCATGGGCCTTGAGATGGTGGGTGAGGCCCCCCACCCCCAGCTGGCTTGCTGGGGTGGGAGCCAGGGGCACAGCCCCCACGCTCAGTCCCAGGGAAGGTCTCTCTGCCTGGGAAGGAGCAGGTAACAGTCCAGAGAAAAAAAAATCCTCCTTCCCAGGCACTCAGCTCCAAGCAGCTTGCTGTCTGCTTCCACCACCAGCAGCCACACCTCTCCACCTCCTGGGTGGAGCTGGAACTCTTTATTATTTTTTTACAAAAATACAAAACATAACAAACCATACAAGAAAAACAAAAACCGAAACACCAAAACCCCTCATACCAAGAAATATAGCATATGAAAACCAAAACCAGCCTCAGATGTCCGAATGTCAACATCTCTCCAGTCCATGTCCGGGCCCTCTTCCAAGCTTTCCAGCTTCCCGAGGCTCCCAGCAGGAACAAACCTACTAAAATAAAAGAAAAAGAAAAGAAAAACCATTCTTTCAAATCACATTCACACTTACTCATACTTACTCACTCTCCCATTCGCTTATTTACATTATTTACAGATTTCATAATTATATCAAAATCCCTGGCCTCTGCCATAACATAATGATAATACACTACTTAACCTTACCTAAACACACAATTTTTTTTTTCCCCCTCCACCCTCACCACAGGTCCATTTGTTCATGGCCATTAAACACTTCAAGCTCGGGTCCATAAAGTTTTATGCCCTTAATATCACAGTTCTTCTTGGGTCCTTGGGTCCAAACCTTGGCAAAATTCAGCCCAAACGCCCGCACGCCCTTTACAAAACCCCCACCCAACCTCACTATACCCACCCATCCACACTTAACTATACACAATATACACCTTTTATTACACTTTATTAAAAAATAAACACCAAAACATACTGAACACTATAACACATATAGCATAACACCAACAACACATAATTATATACATTTCCTACTTTATCAATTATACTGCTACCATTATCATCCTAATAACACTTAATCTCAATCTAAACTTGCAAGGCCCAAGTTCAGTGCCTGTAAACCCAATATCCATTATCTTTTATCTTAAAACAAAAAGCTATACTGTGACATGCAGTAGCCAACACCAGGAGGCTGGAGCCCTAAGAGGCCCTGTCCCTTATCAACAGCACATTCACCCTGTCCCTTTTCAACTAAAGGGTATGCCACACTAAACAACATCGCTAACGGGATCGCTAAAAAACGTCACTATTTAGCGATCCCGTTAGCGATGTTGTTGTGTGCGGCATCTACCAGCGACGTGGCCCCTGCTGTGATCTCGTCCGTCGTCCTGATCATTCCGGACCCTATTTTCATCGCTGGCGTCCCGCTGGTAAATATCTAATCGCTGAGTGTGGCACCTTTTTTAGCGATTTAGCGGTACTTTTGTACCGCTAAAGTCGTTAAGGAGATCGCTAACCACGATAGCGTCCTTAACGATATCGCTAAATTAGGTAGCTACTAGCGATATAGAAATAATCCCGCTAGCGATCTCATTAGTATGCGACGCTAACGAGATCGCTAGCGGGATTGTGTAGTGTGGCAGTACCTTAAAACTGTCCCTACTTCTGTCCGTAGCAAACTCTCCCTATCTATCCCTACTCTACCTAACTTAACTTTACTAACTCTCTATCTGTCCCTCACACAGACCCTCCCTGACCCTATCTGCCCCTACTTCTCTCCCTCAACACCCACACCACCTTATGCTATCCCTACCACCATTCACACACAAAGCAACTTTCCCTTTAGTGTGTTTTTTTTTTAAAGGAGAAGCCCCTCCAAAGCCAAGAGGCCCTCCTCACACCCAGCCTCTCAAACTCCAAAGAACGCACCTTCCCCAGGTCACCCAAGATGTTGCTAACCATCTCGTCCCGGGGGAGGGCTTTCCACGTGTAAAACCTGACCACTACGCTAACTAGGAATAAAGTGCTCCACTCTCGGCCACCCAGGGATCTGAACGCCCCATAGACCCACTCGGCGTAGGAAAGGGACGCCAGCCGCGGCCAACGTATGGAATCACCCACCCTGTTGTAAACCTCTGCATTAAAGGGACACTGAAGGAGGAAGTGCTCCATGCTTTCCAGCATGTCGCCACACTCCTCACGGGGACAACCCCGATCATCGGAGTTCCAGTACTTCAGGTTGTCCCTTACATACAGTCTCCCGTGAAAGCAGCGCCAGGCCAAGTACCAAAATTTCGTGGGGATCCGCTTTGAATTTAAAAGCCCGAGCCCCACCTCCAGATCCCAGCCTGGGCAATCCCTGAGGACCAGGGGCTTCTGGAAATGGGTCAACAGAACCCTTCTGTCAAGGCACTGCCTCGACATGGTCCTGATCTCCTGCATTCTCAGACCCCACCGGCGGATTACCTTCAGAACCGGGGTAGCGCAAGCCGGGAGATGTCCATGTGGTGTACGGAGGTCCTTCACTTGCCCTCCTGTCTCCCATTCATGGAAGAAAGGCTGAAGCCAACCCCTGCAGGAGAATACCCACAGAGGAGCCCTCTCTAGCCAGAGGCTGGAAATATTGGCTTTAAGAAAGGTGTTCACTAAGAACACTACTGGGTTGACCATACCCAACCCACCTAGTCTCCTCGTACGGTACGTGACCTCCCTCTTGACCTCTTGATTAGGTTGAGCCTATTCCCCCATAAGAGCTGGAAGAACAGGCTGTAAACCCGTGTCCAGAGAGGTTCTGGCAAGATGCACACACTGCCCAGGTAAATTAACAAAGGAAGCAGAAAGCCTTTAGCCAAGCTGACCCTTTCCCTCAGGGTTAAAGACCAACACTTCCACTGGTCCATCTTTTGGGTGGCAATCTTGAGTCTGCCCTCCCAATTTTTCTGGGGGTAGTCCCGGGGACAAATTCGATGCCTAAAATTTTGGCAGAGGCCTGGGGTTCTGGAAGGGTGCCCAGGAGATCAAAACTAGGATCTCCCCCTCCCAGCCAGAGACTTTCACACTTTTCCCGATTAATCATGGACCCGGATGCCTCCGAGTAACGCACGACTTCGGACATGACCCAGTCCGCCTCCCCTCTCGAGGATATGAAAAGGGAAACATCGTCAGCGTACGCCACCACCCTCAGAGGGGGCCCAGAGCCTGCCTGGTCCATCCCGACTCCCACCAACGGTCCATAATCTACCCCCCTCAGGAAGGGATCGATCGCGAACGCGTATAAAAGTGGGCTCAGAGGACAGCCCTGACGTACCCCAGAACCCACCTCAAAAGGGCGACCTGACCAACCGTTCACCAGCGGGAAAATCTCATCCCTTGGTACAAGATCTCAAACCATTTTACAAACCTCCCAGGCAGACCGTACCTCAAAAGGACAGACCAGAGGTACTCATGGTTAACCCGGTCAAAGGCTTTTGCTTGATCTAATGACAGTAGGTACCCCTTCTAGTGACCTGCCCTACCCTGTTCCACTGCCTCTCGGACACCGAGCACAGCACTAAAAGTGCTGCGGCCTGGGACAGGGCAGTGCTGGGCCTCCAAAATGAGCCGGGGTGCAAACTTGACCAGCCGATTAAACAGCACCTTCGCCAGAACCTTCCGGTCCGTATCGAGAAGCGCTATTGGACGCCAATTCTCAAAACGGGACGAGTCTTTACCCTTTGACAGAATAATCAGGGCTGACCTCCTCATTGAACCGGGAAGAGCGCCCAGGAAAGACACTCATTAAACATCCCAGTCAAGAGGGGGACCAAGGAGTCCCTAAAGGTCTTGTAGAACTCGGACGTTAAGCCATCTGGACCTGGCGATTTCTTGGGCCGAAGCCCATCAATGGCCAGTCTCACTTCCTCTTCCCTGATTGCTTCTGCCAAAACACAAAGAGAGGGATCATCCCCTGGCTCAGGGATGGTTTCAGCCAGGAAAGCCGACATCCCATCCCGATCCAGATCCCTCCTACCCAAGAGGTGTGAGTAAAAGGACCTGACCACCTCCAGGATCCCTGATTTGGACCTGTTCAGGGACCCCATTCTGTCGATCAGTCCTGTCATCATCTTACAATTCACTGACATCTTACAGTTTCTGTAAGGGTCAGGCGAGCGGTACCTCCCGAAGTCCCACTCAAAAACCAAAGATGTGTGCCTATCGTACTGACACTTCTTGAGCAAAGATTTCACTCTGGAGATTTCCTCACAGTCACCTCCAGTCGAGATGAGCTGCTCGAGTTTCCTCCTCAGGGCCTGATACAAGCGGTGCCTGTTCAGACTCCTGAGGCTTGAGAGCTGGCGGAAGAACCCCGCCACCACTTTTTGAAGATCTCCCACCACTCTGACTTACTACTACAGAGATCGAAAAGTGGTACCTGGCTCTGAAGAAAATCCTCGAAGGATTGTCTCACCTCCGCTTCTTCCAGCAGGGACGAATTCAGCTTCCACAGCCCTCTTCCCATCCGGGGAGTCTCTGCAACATTCAGAGAAAAGAAAATTAGACAGTTATCAGAGAACTCCACCTCAACAGCGGACACAGCAGAAAAGATGCCGTCCTCCTTTAAAAAAAACCTGTCTATTCTAGATCTACAGCTACCCCTATGATAGGTGAAACCCCCGTGGCCTGGGGTGTGCCAGATTTGGACATCCAGCAGGCGAGCTTCACTAGCTATACTATTAAGCTCAACGCTGTCATAAGCCAGGCGATCTCCAGGACCCCCCCGATCACGGGACCTCGTAATGGTGTTGAAGTCCCCACCGAAGACCTCCTGTCGGCTCGTAAAAAGAAAGGGCTTAATCTTCAGGAAGAGACATTTTTGGTCCCACTTAGACTGGGGACCGTAGATGTTTATGAGCCGAAGCTCTTGTCCCCTCATGAAGACATCAAGGACCATGCACCTCCCCATTTCTAACTCGATCACTCGTCTGCATTCCACATCTGCAGTCTTAAAAAGGACTGCCACCCCGCTATACGGCTCGGCCGCAAGAGACCAGTATGAGGGCCTGCACCTCCACTCCCTCCGTGCTTTTTGTATGGCCCCCATGTCAGTTAGTCTGGTCTCCTGCAAAAATAAAATTTCTGCCTCAATTCGAGTGAGAAAATCAAAGGCCGCAAATCTAGCCGCATCTGACTTAATGCTGGCGACATTAATGGACGCCAGCATCAACGAGGCGAGTTCAGCCATCATGAGTGATCAAGTTCGACGGCCTTCTTCTTACCCACCCCTCTCCCACCACCCTCTGGGGAGGAGTCGGAACCCTTTAGGGTACTCGAGGTGTCCATTCCTCCTCCCCTGGTGTCCTCACCTCCGGACTGCGGGTCTGTCCCCCCCCAGGAGAAACAACGTCCCTTGAGGGATGGACTCCGCCACCCCCTGAAGGACCCCCCGATGCCGCCCCCGGCCCCTCCCAATCGTCCTGCAACTCTTTAGCAGTGTCTCCGAGCGCTTGGAACCGGTTGGAGAGTGTGATCAGAGGGGGGACGGTGAGCCCTTCCGTTGGTACATTTATGGTCGGGGGTGGGGGGGATTTGGAAGACTTGTTCAGCCTCCTCCCCCTCCTGTTGGTACGCTTTTTTCCACCCGTTGATGTTGTAGGCTGCTGTATGACTTCCTCATCAACACTTTCATATTGAGAGGAGCTGTCTGAATCAGCCGCTTTATCCTCCCTCTCCATCCTCCTGATCTCCTCGTTCACCACTACCTCCCCCTGGGCCTCAGAGGCTTTAGCCATTGACCTAGAGGGAGGAGCAAGGCATCACCCCGGTTACCCGAGGCTCCACCTGCTCCTTACCCCCATGGCAAACCGCCTGTCTCCGTTGATAAGAGGGGCCTCTAGTGACCTTGCCTTTCCTCACCGGCCCCTCAGCCCTTCCCCGCCACCACCGCCCGCCGTGACAGAGGAAGTTCTGCCGGAGGTTTCACCCCCATGGTCTCCCCCCACCAGGCCCGCAGCGGCATTGGAGAATGAGCGAGGGAAGCGGCTATACGGGTGACCAAGGTCACCACACAGGTGGCACCTAATGTCCTTACACACGGCGGCGAGATGACCCACCCCGCCACACAAGGCACATTTCTGCTCCTTGCAGCTTGCGCTGAAGTGGCGGGGATCGCCTCACTTGTGACAGACCTTTGGTTGACCCTGGTAGAAGACCAGGATCCTGTCCCTTCCCAGGAACGCAGCGGAAGGGATGTGGGTGACCTTATCGCCTGATACCTTCAATTTAACCATGAAGGTCCAGCCCCCCGACCAAATACCAAATTCGTCCCTGTTCTTTTTTGGGACCTCGGTGACTTCCCCATAACGGGAAAGCCACGTCATTATGTCCATGCCTGAGAGTGACTCGTTACATGTGACCACAGTCACTCTCTTGACGGAATTTTGGCGAGACACCGCCTGCACGACGAAGCCTCGCCATCCGGACTCCCCCTTCACCAGCTCATAATTCGACCAGAAGAGCTCAATCCCCTCTGGCCGAATGAAGCTGATGTCAAAGAATCGAGCCGCTGAGGGATGGATCAGGGCGAAGATGTCATTCGCCTTGAAGCCCATCTTCAGGAGACGCTCCACCACCCTGCTCCTGGGTGGGCAAGCTTCACTGCCCCTCCACCGAAGACGGACCACATTCCTTCTCACCGGCCCTTGTCCGGCTGTCGGGAGAGACCAGACAGTCCCTCCCTCTCTTCACTCTTGGAAGGCGGCCAAACCATGCCTCTCTATCCAGAAAGACAAGTCCACCGTCCTGCCCTCTACTATTATCGATCTTTCTCCCCTTTTGAGGGCCTCCAGAAAACGGCGGTGCAAAACGCCATCCCCGAAGTCAAGAGGTGAGGAGACCCCCTAAGAACCCCCCAGGGTACCCTGTTATGATTTGGTAGCTGAGGAGAGCAGGCAAAAACGGCAATACACCAGAGAGGTTGGAATCTACTGGATTGCAGTACCCTGACTAACCAACACAACTAAAGGCAGCCGTGGAGCGATCCTACGTTGGTCCTAGATGCCTCGTCACAGCCTGAGAGGTTAACTACACCTAAAGATAGAAAGAGGAAAGCTATCTGCCCTGGAGCAGATCCCCAAAGAACATAGAAAGCCCCCAAACATGTAATGGCGGTTATACAAGAGGAAATACAGACACAGACAGAAAATAGTATGAGCAAACGTTGTGGCCCAATCTTCCTAGAAAGAAAAGGATAGGAATGTCACTTACTGCAATCCAAAAAACCCTAAAAAAATACCAACTCTACTAATTGTAAAAATACCTCAGATCACACGACCTCTACCACCTAAATTAGTTCTCTGGTGTAACAAAACTAAGCCGCAGCCACTGAAAAAACTGGAAAAGTCAAATGAACAAATAACAGTGACTCAGATAAACTGAGAGGAGCACAAGCCCCCGAAGGGGACCTGGCTGACCTCCACAGAAGTGCAGGGAAAAATGCAAAAAGCAAGCACAAAAATAAAAGCAGAAAATATCTTATCTGTTAGCAGAAGATGCAGGCAAGACCCAGAAAGCTTCCAAGTGAACCAGTAACCAAAGTTGAGACAAGAACAATTGATCACCGGCAACCTTGATGGGAGGGAACCTCCCTTATATAAGACCAGTCTGTAACTCCTGATTGCCAATCTTCACAATCTTCATTGAATGGTTCAGTACTGTTTGTAACCAACAGAGGGAGCTTCTGTTCAGAATTCATATCTAACACATTCACAACAGTACCCACCCCCTTGAGGAGGGGTCACCGAACCCTCATTTTGGCAACCAGGTCGGTCAGGATGAGCTCTGTGATACGCACGGATCAGTCTCCTAGCATGAATGTCCGAAGCAAACACCCAAGAATTGTCCTCCTGACCATAACCTCTCCACTTAACCAAATACTGGAGTTTCCATCTAGAAAAACGAGAATCCAATATTTTCTCAACCACATACTCCAGATTGCCCTCAACCAAAACAGGGTCAGGAGGCGCAGCCATAGGAACCACTGGCTCGACAAACCTCTTCAATAAGGACTTGTGGAACACGTTATGGATCTTAAATGTCCCTGGAAGAAGTAAACGAAAGGAAACAGGATTAAGAATCTCCATTATCTTATAAGGTCCAATTAACCTAGGCTTAAACTTAGGAGATGAAACTCTCATAGGGATATTTCTTGAGGACAACCAGACCGAGTCCCCCACTTCAAACCGAGGACCATCAGTCCTATGGCGGTTGGCAAACCGCTGGTCCCTCTCCTGAGAAAGGGACAACCTCTCCACTACCTGGTCCCAAATCTGCTGCATTCGCTCCACAACAGAGTCAACACCTGGACAGACAGAAGCCTCCGTCTGTCCCGAAGAAAATCGAGGGTGAAACCCAAAATTGCAGAAAAATGGAGACATCAAAGTGGCAGAGCTAGCCCTATTATTAAGAGCAAACTCAGCCAAAGTCAAAAAAGAGACCCAGTCATCTTGATCAGCAGACACAAAGCATCTCAGATAAGACTCCAATGTCTGGTTTGTTCTCTCAGTTTGTCCATTGGTCTGAGGATGAAAAGCCGAGGAGAAAGACAATTGAACACCAAGTTTAGAACAAAAAGTCCTCCAAAATCTGGAAACAAACTGGACTCCTCTGTCAGACACAATGTTCTCAGGAATGCCATGTAACCGAACCACGTGCTGAAGGAACAAAGGCACCAATTCGGAGGAGGAAGGCAACTTAGGTAATGGCACAAGATGTATCATTTTGGAAAACCTATCACAAATCACCCATATAACGGTCATTCTCTGAGAAACAGGGAGGTCGGAAATGAAATCCATAGAGATATGTGTCCATGGTCTCTTGGGCACAGGCAATGGCATCAACAAACCACTAGAGCGAGAGCAAGGCTTGGAGCGAGAGCAAGTCCCGCAGGACTGCACAAATTCCCTGACGTCACGAGACAAAGTAGGCCACCAAAAGGACCAACTAACCAAGTCTCTGGTACCAAAAATTCCGGGATGACCGGCCAAGGCGGAACAATGAATCTCAGACATAACACTCTTTTTCCACCGGTCTGGGACAAACAATTTCCCAATAGGGCAGCGTTCGGGATTATCCTCCTGACACCCTTCCAGAGCCAGTCTCAAATTGGGCGAGATGGCGGAAAGAACTACACCCTCTTTCAAAATAACAGCAGGATCAGATAACTCAGGAGAGTCCGCAAGGAAACTCCTCGAAAGGGCATCCGCCTTAACATTCTTAGTGCCAGGAAGAAAGGAAACCACAAAATTAAAACGTGTGAAAAACAAGGCCCACCTGGCCTGTCTAGGATTAAGTCGCTTGGCTGATTCCAGATAAACCAGATTCTTATGGTCCGTGAGGACCACCACCTGATGTTTGGCTCCCTCCAGCCAATGTCTCCACTCTTCAAAAGCCCACTTCATGGCCAATAACTCCCGATTACCCACGTCATAACTACGTTCAGTTGGAGAAAATTTGCGAGAGAAAAAGGCACAAGGGTTACTTTTAGAGGTCTCTGGATCTCTTTGGGACAAAACGGCACCTGCCCCAATTTCAGAGGCATCAACCTCCACCTGAAATGGCAGAGAAACATCAGGCTGCCGTAGAACAGGAGCAGAAGTGAATCTCTGCTTAAGTTCCTGAAACGCAGAGACTGCCTCAGGAGGCCAATTCACCACATCAGAACCCTTTTTGGTCAAATCAGTCAATGGTTTAACAATAACAGAAATTACCAATAAATTTAGGATAAAAATTGGCAAAACCCAAGAATCTCTGAAGAGCCTGTAATGAAGTAGGTTGGACCCAATCACAGATGGCCTGAACCTTGACCGGGTCCATTTCAATAACAGATGGGGACAAAATGAATCCCAGAAATGAGATCCTCTGTACGCCAAAAAGACACTTTGATCCCTTCACATACAGAGCATTCTCTCTCAAAATTTGGAACACAGTCCGAACATGTTTCACATGAGAGTCCCAGTCATTGGAAAAAATCAAGATATCATCCAAATAAACAATCAGAAATTTATCCACAAAATCCTGAAAATGTCATTCATGAAGGACTGGAAGACGGAAGGAGCATTAGTGAGCCCAAAGGGCATCACTAGGTGCTCAAAATGCCCCTCTGGGGTATTAAATGCCGTCTTCCATTCATCCCCGTGCTTAATGTGAATAAAGTTATACGCCCCCCTGAGGTCAAGCTTGGTAAACCAAGTAGCACTTTTCACCCTGGAAAACAGGTCAGAAATCAAGGGTAACGGATATTGATATTTCACAGTGATATTGTTTAAGAGACGATAATCAATACACGGCCTTAATGAACCATCCTTTTTGGCCACAAAGAAAAAACCGGAACCCAAGGGTGAAGAGGATGGTCTGATATGACCCTTCTCCAATGACTCCTTGATATAAAACCGCATAGCGTCATGTTCAGGTGTAGACAAGTTAAAAAGGCGACCTTTAGGGAATTTACTACCAGGCACTAATTCAATAGCGCAGTCATAGCTCCTATGGGGGGGCAAGGATGCAGATTTACTTTCGCTAAACACATCAGAAAAATCAGTCAAAAAGTCAGGAACATCCTGAGCCTGGGGTGAGGCAGAAAAAACAGGAGTGTTGGCATTAACACATTGGCAGCCCCAACTGGTTACAGACACAGATTTCCAATCCAAAACAGGATTATGAGACTGTAACCAAGGGAAACCTAGTACAATAATGTCATGCAGATTATACAGCACCAAAAATTTGCAACTCTCCTGATGATCAGGTTCAACCCTCATTATCACCTGAGTAGAGAACTGGGGTTTATTCTCAGCCAAAGGGGTAGAATCAATCCCCAGTAGGGGAATAGACTTCCGTAGGGGTATCAAGGGAAACCCCCAACATTTAGCAAAATCAAAATCCATCAGGTTAATAGCTGCTCCCGAATCAACAAAAGCCTGAGCAGAAAATGTGGAAAGGGAGAAAATCAGGGTAACAGTCAACAGAAATTTAGTCTGAACACTACCCAAGACAACTGAGCGTGCAAATCGTCTTCCCCGCTTAGGGCAGACTGAAATAGCATGAGAGGCGTCACCACAGTAGAAACATAACCCATTGCGTTTTCGAAACTCATGACGCTGTGCCCCAGAAGCCACTCTATCACGCTGCATGGGTTCGGAAGCTGGTTCACAAGGCAACACTATTCCACGCATACCTCTACGCTCACGCCAACGTCTGTCAATTTGAATCGCTAATGACATAGAATCATTGAGACCAGAGGGAGCAGGGAAACCCACCATAACATCTTTTACATTCTCTGACAGACCCTTCCGAAAAAGGGCTGCCAAAGCATCATCATTCCATTTGGTCAGGACTGCCCACTTTCGAAATTTCTGACAGTATAACTCAGCGTCCTCAAGCCCCTGATTTAATGCCAACAAGGTTTTTTCAGCTTGATCAGTGACATTAGGTTCATCGTACAATAAACCCCAGAGCCAGAAAAAATGCATCAACATTACTCAAAACAGGGTCCCCAGGTGTCAGGGAAAAAGCCCAATCCTGAGGATCGCCGCGCAGGAGAGAGATGACAATTTGAACCTGCTGTGCTGCATTCCCTGAGGACTTAGGTTTTAAGGCAAAAAACAACTTACAGTTATTTTTGAAATTCAGAAATTTAGCTCGATCCCTAAAAACAAATCTGGCATGGGGATCCTAGGTTCCACAACAGGCAACCCTGCAAGATAGGTAGCAATACTCCGAACTTCAGTGGCAAGCTGATCCACACGGCCAGACAACTGTGCAAACTATATTGAGAGAAAAAAAAATCCTCAGCACCCAGAGAAAAAGAGGGAAAAAAAAATGCAACAAACAGAAAAAAAAAAATCTCTGACAACTTTTTTTTTTTTTTTCCCACACTATTTTTCCCTTCTGTGAGTACCTTATAATTTTCAGTTAGGCCGGTAATACTGTTATGATTTGGTAGCTGAGGAGAGCAGGCAAAAACGGCAATACACCAGAGAGGTTGGAATATACTGGATTGCAGTACCCTGACTAACCACCACAACTAAAGGCAGCTGTGGAGCATTCCTACGTTGGTCCTAGACGCCTCGTCACAGCCTGAGAGGTTTACTACACCTAAAGATAGAAATAGGAAAGCTATCTGCCCCGGAGCAGATCCCCAAAGAACATAGAAAGCCCCCAAACATATAATGGCGGTTAGACAAGACGAAATACAGACACAGACAGAAAATAGTATGAGCAAACGTTGGGGCCCAATCTTCCTAGACAGAAAAGGATAGGAAGGACACTTACTGCAATCTAAAAAAAACCCTAAAAAAATACCAACTCTACTAATTGTAAAAACACCTGAGATCACACGACCTCTACCACCTAAATTAGTTCTCTGGTGTAACAAAACTAAGCCGCAGCCACTGAAAAAACTGGAAAAGGCAAATGAACAAATAATAGTGGCTCAGATAAACTGAGAGGAGCACAAGCCCCCGAAGGGGACCTGGCTGACCTCCACAGAAGTGCAGGGAAAAATGCAAAAAGCAAGCACAAAAATAAAAGCAGAAAATATCTTATCTGTTAGCAGAAGATGCAGGCAAGACTCAGAAAGCTTCCAAGTGAACCAGGAACCAAAGTTGAGACAAGAACAATTGATCACCGGCAACCTTGATGGGAGGGAACCTCCCTTATATAAGACCAGTCTGTAACTCCTGATTGCCAATCTTCACAATCTTCATTGAATGGTTCAGTACTGTTTGTAACCACCAGAGGGAGCTTCTGCTCAGAATTCATTTCTAACACATTCACAACAATAACCCCCTGACCCCCAGCCGTGACCCCCGCAAATGAACTCCTGGGTGCCACGGCTGGGGGGCAGACGGGCCAGTCCTCCCCCCACTCGTACTTGCTCTCACATTCATACCCTCATTCACACCCACATTCACTCCCTCATCCATATCACTCATGTCACTCAAACTCTCTCCATCATTCACCCCCTCATGTTCCACACCCGCAAATAACTCTTCAAAAATGTCAACCACACTACCTTTATTTTTTATTAACTTTATTATTTTCACATTTTTTTTTTGCATTTTTTTTTCCATTGCTATTTACATTGCTATGTACTCATCCTGCTGGGGGCCCTGGCTGGACTCCTGAGGCGTCACTCTCATTGGTGCCTGCTTTGGCTGCACTTCTGCCCAGGAGTGCTGCCGCCCCTTTAAATGCCTCAGAGCAGAGTGCACTCAGTACACTCTGCCAGGGCTTGGGATCAGCAGCATCTCCTGAGCTCTCCGGCACCAATTTTTTTTTCTCCTCTCTGTGCTTCCTTGGGCAGGGACAGACCTAGCCACCGTACCCTGCCCTCCACACACCTCCCCCGCCAGCTTCACCTGGAGCGCCAGAGCCCCCGCACCACCAGATGATGGTAAGTGGGCTGGGGACCCCGACAACTCCCTACCGGCTTTCGGGGGCGCAGGACTGATGGTATGGGTGGGCAGGACAGAGGGCAGCGGACCCGCCGAGGCCATGCCCCCCCCACCGGCCGCAGTCACTCCAGGCTGGGCAGCAGCACCTTGCGAGGCCATGCTCACCCGGGATGACATGGGCACAGTGGGTGGAGCCACGACCGCCGAGGCCACGCCCCCCACCGGCCGCAGTCACTCCAGGCTGGGCGGCAGCCCCTTGCGAGGCCACGCCAACCCCAGATGATGCGAGCATGGCAGGCGGGACTGCGGCCGAGGAGGGCACGCCCCCCCTGCATGCCTCTGCCTTTGCAGGCAGGGCAACATTCAGGGAGGCCACACCACCCTCATGGGCCTTCACCGCCTCTCTGCACCCACCACCTGCTGTAGGCAAGGCTGGCCACCTCCCTTCGGCATCCAGTGGCGGCGGGGGCCCCCGCACGGACCCCTTTTGGGGTCTACGTGCCGAGTGCCCCGGCTTCACCACGGCCGCCTCCAGGGGAGCGACCAACACCCTGCAGGTTTTAAGTTGCTGCTTTACAGCAGTATCCGCGCCCTTCCTATGCTTCTGGACCCCCATAAGTGATCCAGATTTAACGGACCTGTGAGTGGGGGACCCAGAAGCTGCTCTCACCGCCAGAGGTGCGGCCTCGGCTCTACTCGGCCCCCCCTGCCACAGGGGACTGAGCCTAAGCACCACCACCAACACCAATACCGGCACCGACCTCCATATCGCTGCCTGAATCTGAACTGCCACCACCAGATGTGACAGCAAGATCCAGGCAGACCTTACTCTCCCCTCTCCCTTGCTGCGGACCCACCACAGGGCCCGAGCTGGGGTGGGCAGCGGGTTCCGCACAACGGGACTGGGGGGCCCCAGAAAGAGGGACAAAAACAAGCTTCTCCTCCACCGCTTGTTTTGCCTTACGCCTCCTCCTACTCCTTCCGGTTTCTTCATCCTCAAGGCAGACCTCGTCCCCAAACAACAGTGTGCCAAACCGTGCTGGAGACTCAATCTGCCTCACTTGCTGTAGGATGAGGCAGCCCCCCTCGTTATTACTCCCGCTCCCTCCATCCTCCCCCTCACTCCCACTTTCCTCCATGTCACTGGAGTCCTGTGGGAGAGCCAATTGTTCGGGGGCTATCCCGCTGCGCGATACCTGGACGCTCTTACCCACCAGGTCCTGGGCGCTCTTACCCACCAGGTCCTGGGCGTTCTTACCCACCAGGTCCTCAGGTGGAGCTGGCTCAGATGGTCTGCCATCTTCCTCCTCCTTATCAAAAAACTGACCGGCACATCCAAACATAGATTCAGTGTGAACAGGTGCTAAACCTAGAGTCACCAACTCATATATATACACAAGAAAAAAAGACGTGGCTATCAGGCTCACATAATTTGGCCATCTTATGCGCTAAGACTTCTCAATTTTTCATATTTCTAAGGTAATGATGCAATTCATTTTTCATATTTTTCATATTTCGTGTTTGCAAGCTATAGCGCTACAGTGTGCTACCTTTTTTTCTTGTGTATATATATGAGTTGGTGACTCTAGGTTTAGCACCTGTTCACACTGAATCTATGTTTGGATGTGCCGGTCAGTTTTTTGATATGTATTCATTTACCTTCTACCTGAGCACTCCACCTGGTGGTCACAGGCTTATTGATTACAACAGGTTCATCACCCCTCCACAGAGATGTAGATTTTAGTCTGAAGAGAGGACTCATATGTTCCCATGCAGACAGACTTTTCTAAGCGAGGATAGACATTAGTTAGGACCTGATATACGAGAAGAGCCTTGACGTGGCTATCAGGCTCACATAATTTGGCCATCTTATGCGCTAAGACTTCTCAATTTTTCATATTTCTAAGGTAATGATGCAATTCATTTTTCATATTTTTCATATTTCGTGTTTGCAAGCTATAGCGCTACAGTGTGCTACCTTTTTATCTTCCTCCTCCTTGTCCTCCACCTGGCTGGGGCCTCCTGACACCCCAGGAGACCCACCGGTCAGGGCTCTGAACCGGTCATCATTCCTTAGCTTTTCCCCAAAGGGGCCGCTTCCCTCCAGGATAGTCTTCCTCCTCTCCTCCAGCGTTCTTATCTCCCCCTTCAGCCTTTCAACCATGGCAGATACCTCTGCTCTTCTTGAGGCAGGGAGCCGGTTCTTGGCTATCACTCGGGCTCCCCTCAACTCCTCCTGGAACTCTTTTTTTATTAATATAGTACAAAACACATACATATACATAAACCAAAAACACCAATCCAAAACGAAAAAACAATACTGAAAGAAATAACTTGACACACGTTCCTTCAAGTTCTTGTCCTCATTAACCGAAATCATTTTTTTCCTCACATGAGTCCACTTGTAGAACTTCACAGCTCTTCAGGGACCCCCAGCAGGAAACCTTCCAAAGAAAAGGGAAAAACCAAAAGGGGAAACAAAAAGAAACAACCCACATTCACTCTTTCACCTACATACACACCGCACTTATTCACCATATTTACATATTTACAGGAAAAATAACAACAAAAGGGTTTGGCCCACTGCCTCAACACAAAACACAAAAAGGCCATTCTGGCCGCCTCAATAGAATACTTAACTTCTTAACATATATATATATATATATATATATATATATATATTTATTTATATTTATTTTTTTTTTCCTTCTTTACCCCCCACCTCACCACAGGTCCATTAGTTCATGGCCTCTTCACTGCAAGACTCGGGTCCATACAATGTTTATGCCCCTGTTTCCACGTAGCATTTCCTTTGGGTCCATGGGTCCATAGCAAGTTTCTTGCCCACTGCCCTTCAAAAAATTATCTCCACACCCCAAACCCCCCCAGACAACCCCCAACCAACCTAACTATATCCCCACAATCAACAATCTACATACACCCAAAATAATCATCTTAATAAACCATATAATATATACATACATACATACAATATAATTACAAAACACAATTTACAACAACAACATTATCATTATATGCCATACTGCAACATAACTACTTTTAAACAATTTCCTATCGCACAAGGCCCAAGTTTGGTGCCTGCAAGCCTCAATATCCATTCTTATTTTATTGCCAAACAAAAAGCTACATTTTGTCATGCAATAGCCCACCACCAGGAGACTGGAGCCCTAAGAGGCCCTGTCCCTTACCAACAACACATGCACCCTGTCCCTTGTTAATTAAACTGTCCCTATTTCTGTCCCTAACCAAAAAGTCCCTATTTATCCCTATCTATCCCTACTCTACCTAACTTAACTTAACTAACTCTCTTTCTATCTATCCCTACAACTGCCCCTCCTGTCCCTATCTGCCCCTACTTCTCTCCCTCAACACCCCACACCACCTTATGCTATCCCTACCACCATTCACACACAAAACAACTATCCCTTGAGTGTGTTTTTAAAAGGAGAAGCCCCTCCAAAGCCAAGAGGCCCTCCTTACACCCAACCTCTCAAACTCCAAAGAACGCACCTTCCCCAGGTCACCCAAGATGTTACTAACCACCTCATCCCAGGGGAGGGCTTTCTGTTGCATCGATACTAAACACCGTGCATTCCACGTGTAAAACCTGACCACTACGCTAACTAGGAATAAAGTGCTCCGCTCTCGGCCACCCAGGGATCTGAACGCCCCATAAACCCACTCGGCGTAGGAAAGGGACGCCAGCCGCGGCCAACGTATGGAAGCACCCACCCTGTTGTAAACCTCTGCATTAAAGGGACACTGAAGGAGGAAGTGCTCCATGCTTTCCAGCACGTCGCCACACTCCTCACGGGGACAACCCGATCATCGGAGTTCCTGTACTTCAGGTTGTCCCTTACATACAGTCTACCGTGAAAGCAGCGCCAAGCCAGGTCCCAAAACTTTGTGGGGATCCGCTTTGAATTTAAAAGCCCAAGCCCCACCTCCAGATCCTGGCCTGGGCAATCCCTGAGGACCAGGGGCTTCTGGAAATGGGTCAACAGAACCCTTCTGTCAAGACATTGTCTCGACATGGTCCTGATTTCCCTCATTTCCAGACCCCACCGGCGGATTACCTTCAGAACCGGGGTAGCGTAAGCCGGGAGATGTCCGTGAGGTGTACGGAGATCCTTCACTTGCCCTCCTGTCTCCCATTCCTGGAAGAAGGGCCGAAACCAACCCCTGCAGGAGAATACCCACGGAGGAGCCCTCTCTAGCCAGAGGTTGGAAATATTGGCTTTAAGAAAGGTGTTCACTAAGAACACTACTGGGTTGACCATACTCAACCCACCTAGTCTCCTCGTACTGTACATGACCTCTCTCTTGATTAGGTTGAGCCTATTCCCCCATAACAGCTGGAAGAACAGGCTGTAAACCCGTGTCCAGAGAGGTTCTGGCAAGATGCACACACTGCCAGGTAAATTAACAAGGGGAGCAGAAAACCTTTAGCCAAGCTAACCCTTTCCCTCAGGGTTAAAGACCAACCCTTCCACTGGTCCACCTTTTGGGCGGCAATCTTGAGTCTGCCCTCCCAATTTTGCTGGGGGTAGTCCCCGGGGCCAAATTCGATGCCTAGAATTTTGGCGGAGGCCTGGGGCTCTGGAAGGGTGCCCGGGAGATCAAAACTAGGATCTCCCCCTCCCAGCCAGAGACTCTCACACTTTTCCCGGTTAATCATGGACCCGGATGCCTCCGAGTAACGCACGACCTCGGACATGACCCAATCTGCCTCCCCTCTTGATACGAAAATGGAAACATCGTCAGCGTACACCACTACCCTAAGAGGGGGCCCAGAGCCCACCTGGTCCATCCCGATTCCCACCAACGGTCCACGATCTACCCTCCTCAGGAAGGGATTGATCGCGAATGCGTATAAAAGTGGGCTCAGAGGACAGCCCTGACGGACCCCAGAACCCACCTCAAAAGGGCGCCCTGACCAACCGTTCACGAGTGGGAAAGTCTCAGCCCCTTGATACAAGATCTCTAACCAACTTACAAACCTCCCAGGCAGACCGTACCTTAAAAGGACAGACCAGAGGTACTCATGGTTAACCCGGTCAAAGGCTTTTGCTTGATCTAATGACAGTAGATACCCCTTCCAGTGACCTGCCCTACCCTGTTCCACTGACTCTCGGACACCGAGCACAGCACTAAAAGTGCTGCGGCCTGGAACAGAGCAGTGCTGGGCCTCCGAAAGGAGCCAGGGTGCAAACTTGACCAGCCGATTAAACAACACCTTTGCCAGAACCTTCCGGTCCGTATTGAGAAGCGCTATGGGACGCCAATTCTCAATACGGGACGAGTCTTTACCCTTTGACAGAATAATCAGGGCTGACCTCCTCATTGAACTGGGAAGAGTACCCGAGGAAAGACACTCATTAAACACCCCAGTCAAGAGGGGGACCAAGGAGTCCCTAAAGGTCTTATAGAACTCGGATGTTAAGCCAACCGGACCTGGCGATTTTTTTTTGGGCCGAAGCCCATCAATGGCCAGTCTCACTTCCTCTTCCCTGATTGCTTCTGCCAAAACACCAAGAGAGGGATCATCCCCTGGCTCAGGGATGGTTTCAGCCAGGAAAGCCGACATCTCATCCCGATCCAGATCCCTCTTTCCCAAGAGGCGTGAGTAAAAAGGCCTGACCACCTCCAGGATCCCTGATTTGGATCTGTTCAGGGACCCCGTACTGTCGATCAGTCCTGTCACCATTTTACAATTCACTGACATCTTACAGTTCCTGTAGGGGTCGGGTGAGCGGTACTTCCCGAAATCCCTCACAAAAACCAAAGATGTGTGCCTATCATACTGACACCTCTTAAGCAAAGACTTCACTCTGGAGATTTCCTCACGGTCACCTCCAGTCGAGACGAGCTGCTCGAGTTTCCTCCCCAGAGCCTGATACAAGCGATGCCTGTTCAGACTCCTGAGGCTCGAGAGCTGGCGGAAGAACCCCGCCACCCGCTTTTTGAAGATCTCCCACCACTCTGACTTACTACTACAGAGATCCAAAAGCGGTACCTGGCTCTGAAGAAATTCCTCGAAGGATTGTCTCACATTCGCTTCTTCCAGCAGGGACGAATTCAGCTTCCACAGCCCTCTTCCCATCCGGGGAGTCTCTGCAACATTCAGAGAAAAGAAAATTAAACAGTGATCGGAGAACTCCACCTCAACGGCGGACACAGCAGAAAAGATGGCATCCTCCTTTAAAAAAAACCTGTCTATTCTAGATCTACAGCTACCCCTATGATAGGTGAAACCCCCGTGGCCTGGAGTGTGCCGGATGTGGACATCCACCAGGCGAGCTTCACTGGCTATGCTATTAAGCGCGACGCTGTCATAAGCCAGGCGATCTCCAGGACCCCCCCGATCTCGGGACCTCGTAATGGTGTTGAAGTCCCCACCGAAGACCACCTGTCGGCTTGTAAAAAGAAAGGGCTTAATCCTCAGGAAGAGACATTTCCGGTCCCACTTTGACTGTGGGCCATAGATGTTTATGAGCCGTAGCTCTTGTCCCCTCATGAAGACGTCAAGGACCAGGCACCTCCCCATTTCTAACTCGATCACTCGTCTGCATTCCACATCTGCAGTCTTAAAGAGGACTGCCACCCCGCTATACGGCTCGGCCGCAAGAGACCAGTATGAGGGCCCGCACCTCCACTCTCTCCGTGCTTTATGTATGGCCCCCATGTCAGTTAGTCTGGTCTCCTGCAAAAATAAAATTTCAGCCTCAATTCTGGTGAGAAAATCAAAGGCCGTAAATCTAGCCGCATCTGACTTAATGCTGGCGACATTAATGGACGCCAGCGTCAACGAGGCGAGTTCAGCCATCATGAGTGATCAAGTTCGACAGCCTTCTTCTTACCCACCCCGCTCCCACCACCCTCTGGGGAGGAGTCAGAACCCTTCCTCTTTAAAGTGGTCGAGGTGTCCATTCCTCCTCCCCTGGTGTCCTCACCTCCGGACTCCGGGTGGGCCCTTCCGTTGGTACCCTCACGATCGGGGGTGGGGGGGATTTGGAAGACTTGTTGAGCCTCCTCCCCCCTCCTGTTGTTACATTTTTTTCCACCCATTGATGTTGTAGGCTGCTCTAAGACTTCCTCATCAACACTTTCATATTGAGAGGAGTTGTCTGAGTCAGCCGCTTTATCCTCCCTCTCCATCCTCCTGATCTCCTCGCTCACCGCTTCCTCCCTCAGGGCCTCAGAGGCTTTAGCCACCAAGCCAGAGGGAGGAGCAGGCATCAGCCCGGCTACCCGGGGTTCCACCTGCTCCTTACCCCCATGGCGAGCCGCCTGCCTCCGCTGATATGAGGGGCCTCTAGTGACCTTGCCTTTCCTCACCGGCCCCTCAGCCCCTCCCCGCCACCACCGCCCGGCTGGGCAGCAGCCCTTGCGAGGCCACACCCACCCCAGATGATGCGAGCACGGCGGGCGGGACTGCGGCCGAGAAGAGCCCGCCCCCCCTGCATGCCTCTGCCTTTGCAGGCAGGGCAACATTCAGGGAGACCACGCCCCCCTCACAGGCCTTCACCGCCTCTCTGCACCTACCCCCTGCTGTAGGCAAGGCTGGCCACTCCCCTTCGGCATCCTGTGGCGGCGGGGCCCCCCGCACGGACCCCTTTTGGGGTCTACGTGCCGAGTGCCCCGGCTTCACCACGGCCGCCTCCAGGGGAGCGACCAACACATTGCAGGCTTTTAATTGCTGCCTTACAGCAGTATCCGCGCCTTTTCTATGCTTCTGGACCCCCATAAGCGATCCAGATTTAACGGACCCGTTCGTGGGGGGCCCAGAAGCTGTTCTCACCGCTGGAGATGCGGCCCCGGTTTTACCTTTACCTGGTGCTGGGCCAGCCCCCCTGCCACAGAGGACTGAGCCCAAGCACCACCACCAACACCACCAGTACCGGCACCGACCTCCATATCGCTGCCTGAATCTGAACTGCCACCACCAGAATTGATAGCAAGACCCAGGCAGACCTTACTCTCCCCGCTCCCTTGCTCCGGACTCACCACAGGGCCCGAGCTGGGGTGGGCAGCGGGTTCCGCACAACGGGACTGGGGGGCCCCGGAAAGAGGGACAAAAACAAGCTTTTCCTCCACCACTTGCTTTGCCTTACGCCTCCTCCTCCTCTTCCCGGTTGCCTCATCATCGAGGCAGACCTCGTCCCCAAACAACAGTGTGCCAAACCGTGCTGGAGACTCAATCTGCCTCACTTTCTGTAGGATGAGGCAGCCCCCCTCGTTATTACTCCCGCTCCCTCCATCCTCCCCCTCACTCCCACTTTCCTCCATGTCACTGGAGTCCGGTGGAAGAGCCACTTGTTCGGGAGCTATCCCGCTGCGCGATACCTGGGAGCTCTTACCCACCAGGTCCTGGGCGCTCTTACCCACCAGATCCTGGGCGCTCTTACCCACCAGGTCCTCAGGTGGAGCTGGCGCAGATGTTCCGCCATCTTCCTCCTCCTCGTCCTCCACCTGGCTGGGGCCTCCTGACCCCCCAGGAGACCCACCGGTCAGGGCTCTGAACCGGTCATTATTCCTTAGCTTCTCCCCAAAGGGGCCGCTTCCCTCCAGGATGGTCTTCCTCCTCTCCTCCAGCGTTTTTATCTCCCCCTTCAGCCTTTCGACCGTGGCAGATACCTCCGCTCTCTTTGAGGCAGGGAGCCGTTTTTTTGCCGTTACTCTGGCTCCCCTCAACTCCTCCCAGAGTCTCCTCAGCTGCTTAGCTGCCTCCTCATATTCACAGAGGTGGGCATGGATGCGGGAGGCATAGATGGTAGCCGGCTCTCCCGCAGCCTTGGAGCCCCAGATGTTAGGGGAGGCTCCTGCCGCACCTCTGCCCGCAGCCTCCTCACCGGGAGAAGGAGCTGCCACGGCCCCGGCTTCAGGGGTCCTGGATCCTGAAGCCTTGCGGCCCCCGGTGTCTTTTTCTTATTCATCCCTGGGATGGCTTGCTGCAGCGTGGGCCTCAAGATGGAGTGTGAGGCCCCCCACGCCCAGCTAGCTTGCCGGGGTGGGAGCCAGGGGCACAGCCCCCACGCTCAGTCCCAGGGAAGGTCTCTCTGCCTGGGAAGGAGCAGGTTACAGTCCAGAGAAAAAAAAATCCTCCTTCCCAGGCACTCAGCTCCTAGCAGCCTTGCTCTCCTCCTCCAGCCACACCTCTCCACTTCCTGGGTGGAGCTGGAACTCTTTTTTATTAAAGTATAAAACATAACATATACATAAACCAAAACATCAATACAAAACGAAAACAAAATACCAAAAGAAATAATCCAGACACACGGTCCTTCAAGTTCTTGCCTTCACTTGATTCCTTCCTCCTCCACATGAGTCCACTTGTTGAACTTCACAGCTCTTCAGGGACCCCAGCAGGAAACCTTCCGAAGAAAAAGGGAAAACCTAAAAGGGGAAACAAAAAGAAAGAAACAACCCACATTCACTCTTTCACCCTTTCAACCTACATACACACCCCACTTATTCACCATATTTACATATGTACAGGAAAAAATACAACAAAAAGATTTGGCCCACTGCCCCAACACAAAACACAAAAGGCCATTCTGGCCGCCAAAACACAATACTTATCCTATTTCAAAAATATATACATAATAATTTTTTTTTTTTTTTACCCCCACCTCACCACTAGAGTTGAGCGATACTTTCCGATATCCAAAAGTATCGGAATCGGAATTGTATCGCCGATACCCAAAAAATATCGCGATACCCGATACCGATACCGGAAATCCAATGTAAGTCTATGGGAACAAAATATCGGAATTAAAAAAACCCCATTCTTGCCTTGTTGGTTAATTGTACATGAAGGAAAACAACAAAGAGTAATGTAGAATGTATTGGGGAAGGTTGAGGAGACATTTAAGGCATAGATGTTTAACCCAATCAAATGGAATAGCATAAATATTTTGTTTTTAAAGATGTTCGGATTGACGAAGAAATTGACAATGTAGTTAACGATTTTTCTATTTTGGCAAATATGTATATTTCACAACTTCCATGCTCTTCACCTTTTTAACTTTTGACACACTTTCTCCTTCATAATCTTCAGCAGCATCATCTTTTTCATCAAATTATTCTTCATCTTCACCTTGTTTATCTTCTTCTTAAACTTCTTGCTATTCATCTTTTTGTTAACATTACTCATATTCTTCTTATTAAACTATTATTCTTATTCATATTGTACTTCATCTTCTTCATCATATTCTTATTTGTGACAGAGAATCTTGTACTTGTAATCTGTCAAAGTATGAATTTTTCATCCTTCCGTTCTTGCTGTCACAAAAGATTTAAATTACAACAGTATTTGTCCGTGTTCAGTTTAGCCTGCAGCAGCAGGCATTTTCCAGGGGCACCACGAGGAGGAACGGACTCACCCCCATACACTGCTTAGTCTTCTTCTGCTTAGAATTTAGAGCATATATTTTGCTCTTCATTTTGGTCTTATACTTCATGTTCTTCTGCTTTTTGATCTTCTGCTTATTGTTCTTAAGTCTCTTGTTCTGTATCTTGTAGTTTGTCTTAATCTTCTTAGTCCTGTTTGGTAATCTTTTATTTCTTCTTTGTGATGGTGTTTAGGCTGGTTGGCTTGATGCTCGTCGTCCTTGTGGTCGTCATCTTCGGGGTGGTCATCACGGTCGTCGTCTTCATTGTTGGAGATCCAGAGTGATTACCCAAAAAAGCATTGAAAAAATCTTCAATTTGTAAATGTAGCAGAAGGTACAAGAGTCAATGCAAGTAACGAGGACCAGCTGACTGTGCTGGAACCCGGAGGGGCAGCAGAAGGAAAAGAGCCAATGGCACAACCGAGGACCAGCTGACGTTACTGGGACACGGTTACTAAGCAGGAGGTACCTGCTCCAAAGCACTACCAAGGACCAGCAGACGTTGCTGGAACTCGGATACCGAGATGGAGGCACCTAGGCCAAAGGCACTGCGGAGAACCAGCTGACGGTACTGGAACCCGGACGGGTAGCAGAAGGTACAAGAGCCAATGCAAGTAACGAGGACCAGCTGACTGTGCTGGAACCCGGAGGGGCAGCAGAAGGAAAAGAGCCAATGGCACAACCGAGGACCAGCTGACGTTACTGGGACACGGTTACTAAGCAGGAGGTACCTGTGCTCCAAAGCACTACCAAGGACCAGCAGACGTTGCTGGAACTCGGATACCGAGATGGAGGCACCTAGGCCAAAGGCACTGCGGAGAACCAGCTGACGATACTGGAACCCGGATGGGTAGCAGAAGGTACAAGAGCCAATGCAAGTAACGAGGACCAGCTGACTGTGCTGGAACCCGGAGGGGCAGCAGAAGGAAAAGAGCCAATGGCACAACCGAGACCAGCTGACGTTACTGGGACACGGTTACTAAGCAGGAGGTACCTGTGCTCCAAAGCACTACCAAGGACCAGCAGACGTTGCTGGAACTCGGATACCGAGATGGAGGCACCTAGGCCAAAGGCACTGCGGAGAACCAGCTGACGGTACTGGAACCCGGACGGGTAGCAGAAGGTACCCATGGAAATTTAAGTTGACAGGCCGCGAGCCGGCCGCAGTTACCGAATCCCACAGTACTACAGTGGGTGATTGTCCTATTGTCACAACGGAAACAGCCTTTATTTGCATATCCGCAGCACACATAGGAAGCACCTAAACTCCAAGCACCATAGAGTCGGCTAACCGACGCAACACGACAGGACAACTTATTGGAGCTAAGTGACGTTTACACTGACAGGAAACAGATGCGTGCTGTAACCAGTCTTGGCAGGAGTGAGTACCCGTGCCAATTACACTTCCGAGCAACAACTGGCAGTGTTGTAGCCAGGGATGAGAGAGAACATGGTGGAGGCAGCAGGACTTTTTGCCGTTCACACAGCAGGGGAACAGCTGACATTACTGACCCAGTAACACAGGAGCAAGTGTTGACTGTGCTAACAGCACTTCCGAGCAACAACTGGCGTGTTGTAGCCCAGGATGAGAGAGAACATGGTGGAGCAGCAGACTTTTTGCGTTCACACAGCAGGGGAACAGCTGACATTACTGAACCCCAGTAACACAGGAGCAAGTGTAGACTGTGCTAACAGCACTTCCGAGCAACAACTGCGGTGTTGTAGCCCAGGGATGAGAAGAGAATGGTGGAGGCAGCAGACTTTTTGCGTTCACACAGCAGAGGAACAGCTGACATTACTGAACCCCAGTAACACAGGAGCAAGTGTAGACTGTGCCAACAGCACTTACGAGCAACAACTGGCGGTGTTGTAGCCCAGGGATGAGAAGAGAACATTGGTGGAGGCAGCAGGACTTTTGCCATTCACACAGCAGGGGAACAGCTGACATTACTGAACCCAGTAACACAGGAGCAAGTGTAGACTGTGCTAACAGCACTTCCGAGCAACAACTGGCGTGTTGTAGCCCAGGGATGAGAAGAGAACATGGTGGAGGCAGCAGGACTTTTTGCCGTTCACACAGCAGGGGAACAGCTGACATTACTGAACCCCAGTAACACAGGAGCAAGTGTTGACTGTGCTAACAGCACTTCCGAGCAACAACTGGCGGTGTTGTAGCCCAGGGATGAGAAGAGAACATGGTGGAGGCAGCAGGACTTTTTGCCGTTCACACAGCAGGGGAACAGCTGACATTACTGAACCCCAGTAACACAGGAGCAAGTGTAGACTGTGCTAACAGCACTTCCGAGCAACAACTGGCGGTGTTGTAGCCCAGGGATGAGAAGAGAACATGGTGGAGGCAGCAGGACTTTTTGCCGTTCACACAGCAGGGAACAGCTGACATTACTGAACCCCAGTAACACAGGAGCAAGTGTAGACTGTGCTAACAGCACTTCCGAGAAACAACTGGCGGTGTTGTAGCCCAGGGATGAGAAGAGAACATGGTGGAGGCAGCAGGAGTTTTTGCCGTTCACACAGCAGGGGAACAGCTGACATTACTGAACCCCAGTAACACAGGAGCAAGTGTAGACTGTGCCAACAGCACTTCCGAGCAACAACTGGCGGTGTTGTAGCCCAGGGATGAGAAGAGAACATGGTGGAGGCAGCAGGACTTTTTGCCGTTCACACAGCAGGGGAACAGCTGACATTACTGAACCCCAGTAACACAGGAGCAAGTGTAGACTGTGCTAACAGCACTTCCGAGCAACAACTGGCGGTGTTGTAGCCCAGGGATGAGAAGAGAACATGGTGGAGGCAGCAGGACTTTTTGCCGTTACACACAGCAGGGGAACAGCTGACATTACTGAACCCCAGTAACACAGGAGCAAGTGTTGACTGTGCTAACAGCACTTCCGAGCAACAACTGGCGGTGTTGTAGCCCAGGGATGAGAAGAGAACATGGTGGAGGCAGCAGGACTTTTTGCCGTTCACACAGCAGGGAAACAGCTGACATTACTGAACCCAGTAACACAGGAGCAAGTGTTAGACTGTGCTAACACACTTCGAGAAACAACTGGCGTGTTGTAGCCCAGGGATGAGAAGAGAACATGGTGGAGGCAGCAGGATTTTTGCCGTTCACACAGCAAGGGAACAGCTGACATTACTGAACCCCAGTAACACAGGAGCAAGTGTAGACTGTGCTAACGCACTTCCGAGCAAACAACTGGCGGTGTTGTAGCCCAGGGATGAGAAGAGAACATGGTGGAGGCAGCAGGACTTTTTGCCGTTCACACAGCAGGGGAACAGCTGACATTACTGAACCCAGTAACACAGGAGCAAGTGTAGACTGTGCTAACAGCACTTCCGAGCAACAACTGGCGGTGTTGTAGCCCCGGGATGAGAAGAGAACATGGTGGAGGCAGCAGGACTTTTTGCCGTTCACACAGCAGGGGAACAGCTGACATTACTGAACCCCAGTAACACAGGAGCAAGTGTTGACTGTGCTAACAGCACTTCCGAGCAACAACTGGCGGTGTTGGAGCCCAGGGTCAAGGAGGATGTTTAAATACTATATCAAGTATTTTCCTTGTTACGTGTCAATTAAAAATGTCTATACTCCAAACAAGAGAAATATAACCTTTAGTACCATAAGATGATGATTTAACTTAGAAAAATATATGTAAATTAATAATTTACAAACAAACGCTTACATTAACATGTTGAAAAGCAATGCAAACCACAATTAAATAGGTTAAATAATCTGCTATACGGTTTAAAATAAAATCATACAAGTACATATCAGAATCCATTAATAATGGCTAAGTAACAGTATGTACACCATTTTATTGTGTAGACAATGAATGGCTGACTTAAAAACATAATCAGCATTACAAGTTATCTTTGACATTCATAAAACTTTACATTTGGTGAATAATATCACTAAAATTTTTTAAAAAATATCTAAAATTTCCATCATGTAATACTGATAATATGTGCCAATCATTTATATTAACAAAAAATTTAAAAAGTGCATAGTGCAGAGTGAAAACAGATATTTATGCCTGACTGTGGACTTGCAAGCATGACAACGGATAGATAAGGTATATATACAGTCATGGCCAAAAGTTTTGAGAATGACACAAATATTATATTTTCACATGATCTGCTGCCCTCTGGTTTTTATGTGTGTTTGACAAATGTTTTTATCACAGACAGAAATATAATTGCAAACATATGAGTAACAAAAGCTTATATTGACAGTTAGAATGAGTTAATGCAGCATGTCAATATTTGCAGTGTTGACCCTTCTTCTTCAGGACATCTGCAATTCTCCCTGGCATGCTCTCAATCAAATTCTGGACCAAATCCTGACTGATAGCAGTCCATTCTTGCACAATCAATGCTTTCATTTTGTCAGAATTTTTAGGTTTTTGTTTGTCCACCCGTCTCTTGATGATTGACCACAAGTTCTCAATGGGATTAAGATCTGGGGAGTTTCCAGGCCATGGACCCAAAATCTCTATGTTTTGTTCCCTGAGCCATTTAGTTATCACCTTTGCTTTATGGCAAGGTGCTCCATCATTCTGGAAAAGGCATTGTTGATCGCCAAACTGCTCTTGGAGGGTTGGGAGAAGTTGCTCTTGGAGGACATTCTGGTACCATTCTTTATTCAAGGCTGTGTTTTTAGGCAAGACTGTGAGAGAGCCAATTCCCTTGGCTGAGAAGCAACCCACACATGAATGGTTTCAGGATGCTTAACAGTTGGCATGAGACAAGACTGGTGGTACTGCTCACTTTGTCTTCTCCGAATGAGGAGTTTTCCTGATGTCCCAAACAATCGAAAAGGGGATTCATCAGAGAAAATAACTTTACTCCAGTCCTCAGCAGTCCACTGCCTGTACCTTTTGCAGAATATCAGTCTGTCCATGATGTTTTTTCTGGAGAGAAGTGGCTTCTTTGCTGCCCTCCTTGAGACCAGGCCTTGCTCCAAGAGTCTCCACCCACAGTGCGTGCAGATGCACTCACACCTGCCTGCTGCCATTCCTGAGCAAGCTCTGCACTGCTGGTAGCCCATTCCTGCAGCTGAAACACTTTTAAGAGACGGTCCTGGCGCTTGCTGGTCTTTCTTGGGCACCCTGGAGCCATTTTGGCAACAATGGAACCTCTCTCCTTGAAGTTCTTGATGATGCGATAGATTGTTGACTGAGGTGCAATCTTTCTAGCTGCGATACTCTTCCCTGTTAGGCCATTTTTGTGCATTGCAATGATGACTGCACGTGTTTCTTTAGAGATAACCATGGTTAACAGAAGAGAAACAATGATGCCAAGCACCAGCCTCCTTTTAAAGTGTCCAGTGGTGTCATTCTTACTTAATCATGACAGATTGATCTCCAGCCATGTCCTCATCAACACCCACACCTGTGTTAATGGAGCAATCACTGAAAAGAGGTTAGCTGTCCTTTTAAGGCAGGACTGCAATGATGCTGAAATGTGTTTTGGGGGATAAAGTTCATTTTCTAGCCAAATATTGACTTTGCAAGTAATTGCTGTTAAGCTGATCACTCTTTATAACATTCTGGAATATATGCAAATTGCCATTAGAAAAAGTGAAGCAGTAGACTTTGTAAAAATTAATATTTGTGTCATTCTCAAAACTTTTGGCCATGACTGTAGATGAGACTGCATAGACACAGATGGTGAATGGCGATGTAATACTGTACCTCAATAAAGTGTGCGTTACTACTACATACTTTTTTTTATATAGCTTTATAAAAGGTTACGTGCATGTATGGTTGCGCCTTTGTTTGGACACACAGACTGGCTTCCTGCTGTGACGCGTTGGGTATTGGAGCGTCTGTACGTCTTATGACGCAGACTAACATTCACGGTGCGCATCGTTCATCATCGCAAGCGTACCGACAACACAAAGGCGTTGTCATGACTGCTTTACTCAGTAAACATGCACCTATGATGAAACATACACGCATGTGCCCTATTACATAACAAGCTACAAGAAAAACGAGTGTGAGGTGTGACACAGCTGTTTTGTTAAGGTACAGTATTATATCGACATTGTACAGGTGTCGCTATTCAGTCTGATAAATAGATATCATTATTAATTTATATCTGTTGTGGTTGTTTCAACAGCACTTGCAGGTAAACTACCTATTGTCAGTATGCATGATGCACTTTCTAGATGTAATAATTTATTATTGCACATTATTACCAGGTTTAGATGCTGGCCATTTCATATATGGTGTGTGAAGTTACAGTTGGCATCAGTATGTGTATTTTATAATGTCTGTCATAAATAAAACTCGTGATGATGATGATGAGGATTTTATGATTCGTACATCCATTGACTGCATTATCTTACAGGTACAGATAAAGTTCCTTAAAAAGCATTAATTGATAAGTATGAAATGTACTTTTATGCATTAATTTCAAAAAGTGAAGACTATGTTTTAGTTTTTGTTACCATTTGTAATAGACATGTGCAGATATGCGCTGTGATGACAAATTATTATTTGTCCATATTTGTAATAAAAATTTATCATTCTAGGCCTGGAAAACTTCACAATTTCCTGTTTTAAGCATAACAATCAGGGTGACGGCTCTTCCCTATTTGGAGCATGTTCGACATGGGTTTTTCTGTGCATGTGTAGGGAACAGGAGACTTCTTGCCGGACACACAGCAGGGGAACAGCTGGCGTACTGAACCCCACTAACACTATAGCTTGTGTATTGGTCTGTGGACACGACACTTCTGAGCAGCAACTGGCAGTGTTGTAGCCCAGGAGTAGAGTTCAGGTGGTAGAAAGATGAACATAACAGGAGACATGGATAACGTTGCGAACCAGTTATTTAATCTGAAAACGGACAGACAAATTCTGGCGAGATCCATGCCTTGTTCATCTTCAGAAAAGTAAGCCGGTCTACATTATCGGAGGATAGTCGCATGCGACGGTCTGTTAGTACACCACCTGCAGCACTAAAGACGCGCTCCGATAATACACTGGCAGCAGGGCAAGCCAGCACCTCCAATGCATACTGGCTAAGCTCTGGCCATGTATCCAGCTTAGAGACCCAAAACTTGAATGGGGAAGAGCCATCTGGGAGTACACTGAGAGGGAAAGACATGTAGTCTGTCACCATCTTACGGAAACGTTGCCTCCTGCTGACTGGAGCCGTCTCGGATGGTGTAGACATTTGTGGCGCTGCCACAAAACTTCGCCACATTTGGAACATACTGGTCTTGCCCTGTGCAGAGGCGCTGCTTGTGCTCCCTCTTGTTGCAGTGCTGTCTCCACTGCCTCGACGCACAGAGCTGCTTTGTAAAGCAGCAGCAGTGCTCTCGGATGGAATGGAGAACATTATGGATTGCACCAGTGTGTCTTGGTACTCCCGCATTTTACGCTCCCGGTTCAACGGTGTGATGAGGCTTTGTAAGTTGTCCCGGTAGCGAGGGTCTAGGAGGGTGTACACCCAATAATCAGACGTGGTGAGAATGTGGGCGATGCGGCGGTCGTTCTCAGGCACTGCAGCATGAAATCAACCATGTGCTGCAGACTCCCAACTGGCCAAGAAACGCTGTCCCTTGCAGAGGCGTCATCTCTGCCTGCTCTGCATCACCCCACCCTCGCTCTACATACTGACTAGAGCGTTGTGTACCTCCCTCTGGAGCGATGTCTTCCTCCTCCATTGACTCCTCCTCATCCTCCTCACAAAGTGAGCCCTGCCCAGCCCTTTGTGAGGAACCACGTTGCGCTGACTGTCCAGAAGGTGATGGAATTTGTGACTCCTCATCCTCCACCTCTTCCAAAACCTCATCCCTTAGTGCTTGCAGTGTTTTTTGAAGCAGGCAGATAAGGGGGACAGTCAGGCTGACTAGTGCATCATCTGCACTCGCCATCCGCGTTGACTCATCAAACGGACGCAAAACGTGACAGATGTCCTTCATAGAGGCCCACTCAGTAGTGGTGAAGTGTGAACGGCGCAAATTGCGAGTTGATTGCGCCTGATGCAGCTGATACTCCATTACTGCTGGCTGCTGCTCACACAACCGCTCCAACATATGTAACGTGGAATTCCACTTGGTGGGTACGTCACATATGATGCGATGTTCAGGAAGGCGAAATCTGCGTTGCAGAGCTGCAATGCGCGATCTGGCCATGCTGGAACGTCGCAAGTGAGCGCACTCTAGGCGGACCTTGTGCAGCAGTGCATCAAGATCCGGATAGTCCCTCAAAAAACTCTGCACGACCAAGTTGAGCACATGTGCCAGACATGGTATGTGAGTGAGGTTGCCAAGGGCCAGAGCTGCCACCAGATTTCGGCCATTGTCACACACTACCAAGCCTGGCTGGAGATTCGCTGGCAAAAACCACACGTCGCTCTCCTGCTTGATGGCATTCCAGAGCTCCTGCGCTGTGTGGCTTCGATTCCCCATGGAAATTAATTTCAGGACGGCCTGTTGACGTTTGGCCACGGCTGTGCTCATATCGGTCGCATCAGGTAAGCGTTCACGGGTCCATGTGGAGGTAGACCGTGACGGCTCCTGCAGCGATGATTCTGAGGAACTGGAGTAGGAGGAGGAGTCAATGTGGACAGACTTGATTCCTGCAATCCTTGGAGTTGGCAGAACACGTACAGCGCCACTCGCAAGATCTGTACCTGGCTCCACAACATTGACCCAATGGGCAGTGAGGGAAAGGTATCGTCCCTGGCCATGGGTACTGGTCCACGCATCGGTGGTCAGGTGGACCTTGCTACTGACGGCGTTTAGTAGCGCATGTTTAATTTTTCCCTCAACATGCTTTTGCAGACCAGGGACGGCTTGCCTGCTGAAATAAAATCGGCTGGGCACATTGTATTGTGGGACTGCCAATGCCATTAAGTTACGGAAACTGTCAGTCTCCACCAGCCTGAATGACAACATTTCAAGGGACAGGAGTTTTGCAATGCCAGCATTCAGAGCCTGTGCTCGTGGATGGTTTGCCGAGTATGGCCGTCTTTTATCCCATGCCTGTGCTACCGATGGCTGTTTTGTGGCCTGGGAGTGTGAGGATGACAGGGAACTTGCAGCTGTGGGTGGAATAACACTGGGTCTCTGGACAACAGTGACAGAGGTTCTTCCATGGCGATCCTGTGAGGAAGCCGAACCAGCTGTGTGTGAGCTGGAGGAAGAGGCTCCAACACGAGCTGAAGATGTAGGTGCTGCTGTATGTTGGCCTACATCTCCAGTGTGTCTTTGTAACTCAACCACGTGCTTTGACCGCACATGTTTCCACATATTTGTGGTATTAAGGTTACTGACACTTTTACCTCTTTTTACTTTTTGATTACACAGCTTGCATTTGACATAGCAAATATCATCTGCAAGTGTGTCAAAAAAGGACCACGCAGTGCAAGTCCTGGGAGCGCCCATTTTGGCTGTTGGAAGAGAACTGCTACGAACGGGTGCCAAACTGGAGGCTACAGGCAACCGAGTCTGCAGCCTACCTCTCCCTACTGTTTGGACCATTGGGGCAATCTCTTCCTCAGAGCTGCTACCACCGCCTTCCTGTTCCTCATGCCATGTTGGGTCTTGGACCTCATCATCTCCACTACCCTCTTCCAACACCTGCTGCTGTTGGGTGGTCTGGCCAGCACCATGCTCAACAGAAACTGGCACCTGAGTCTCATCATCATCAGATGCGTTCTGCGGTGTGCTGACCATCGGCACTGGCTCACCCGCCTCTTCACATTCAGAGAGACACAGCTGTTGCGCATCACTGCATACTGCCTCTTCTTCACATTCCAGAATGCTGCTTGGCTGGGCCCCTGTTTGCAAGCCAACAGATTCTGAGAACAGAAGCAGAGACTCAGCTGGCTCCAGTTCAGAACTCTCTGACTGCCTGGGCAATTTGGCAGGCGGTGAAGAGACAGATGGTTGTTCAACAGTGCTGTGGTCCTGAGAGGAGGTGGAAGCAATTGAAGTCGATGCATTGGCTGCCATCCAACCAACAACGGCTTCAATTTGTTCTTCCCGCAGCAGGGGGGTACGCTGAGCTCCTACAAAAGTGCGCATAAAGGAACGCTCACAGGGAAAACTGGTGGATGCTGTGTCACTGGGTGCGGCAGCAGCCACAGAATCCCCACGTCCTCTCCCTGCTGAAACTCCACGGCCACGTGCCTTACTCCCTGCCTTCTTCATCTTGGTAGATTGATAAAGAAAGTCAGAAAAGTTATAAGGCCTAAGTGTGGTTATTCATCAGAGACTGCAGTGAACACTGCAGACAACTGTTCAGTAGCTGTGAAAGGCCCCTTTGTGTACTTCTATAGTGTTTGCAACCAATGTATTGTATACGGATGGAAGCGCGTCACACTAATAGATTAGATTTTTTTCAAATATAATGGAGCAGCACCAATTAGAGAAAAATGTGAAGGATGAGGCAGTGACACACGCTCAGCAGACTACAACCAGCAGTGGTTGAAGAACTAACTGGAGCGTAATCTGCACTCAAAAAATGAAAAGCTCACAGACTACAGTGAACACTGCAGACAACTGTTCAGTAGCTGTGAAAGGCCCCTTTGTGTACTTCTATAGTGTTTGCAACCAATGTATTGTATACGGATGGAAGCGCGTCACACTAATAGATTAGATTTTTTTCAAATATAATGGAGCAGCACCAATTAGAGAAAAATGTGAAGGATGAGGCAGTGACACACGCTCAGCAGACTACAACCAGCAGTGGTTGAAGAACTAACTGGAGCGTAATCTGCACTCAAAAAATGAAAAGCTCACAGACTACAGTGAACACTGCAGACAACTGTTCAGTAGCTGTGAAAGGCCCCTTTGTATACTTCTATAGTGTTTGCAACCAATGTATTGTATACGGATGGAAGTGCGTCACACTAATGGATTAGATTTTTTTCAAATATAATGGAGCAGCACCAATTAGAGAAAAATGTGAAGGATGAGGCAGTGACACACACTCAGCAGACTACAACCAGCAGTGGTTGAAGAACTAACTGGAGCGTGATCTGCACTCAAAAAATCAAAACCTCACAGACTGCAGTGAACACTGAAACACAACTGTTCACTATCTGTGAATGGCTCCTTTCTGTACTTCTATAGTGTTTGCAACCAATGTATTGTATACGGATGGAAGCGCATCACACTATAATTTCTATTGAATGGAGCAGCTAGAATTACGCCAGCGTCAACAGGGCGAGTTCAGCCATCATGAGTGATCAAGCTCGACGGCCTTCTTCTTACCCACCCCACTCCCACTACCCTCTGGGGAGGAGTCAGAACCCTTCCTCTTTAAGGTGGATGAGGTGTCCATTCCTCCTCCCCTGGTGTCCTCACCTCCGGACTCCAGGTCTGTCCCCCCTGGGAGAAACAACGTCCCCCAAGGGTTGGACTCCACCATCCCCTAAAGGACCCCCCGATGCCGCCCCCGGTCCCCTGCCCTCGTCCGGCGACCCTTTAGCAGAGTCCTCAAGGGCCTGGAACCGGTTGGAGAGTGTGATCAAAGGGGGAATGGTGGGCCCTTCCGTTGGTACCCTCACGGTCGGGGGTGGGGGGGATTTGGAAGACTTGTTCAGCTTCTTCTTCCCCCTCCTGTTGCTACGTTTTTTTCCACCCTTTGATGTTGTAGGCTGCTCTAAGACTTCCTCATCAACACTTTCATATTGAGAGGAGCTGTCTGAGTCAGCCGCTTTATCCTCCCTCTCCATCCTCCTGATCTCCTCGTTCACCGCTTCCTCCCCCAGGGCCTCAGAGGCTTTAGCCACCAACCCAGAGGGAGGAGCAGGCATCACCCCGGTTACCCGAGGCTCCACCTGCTCCTTACCCCCCTGGTGAGATGCTTGCCTCCGCTGATATGAGGGGCCTCTAGTGACCTTGACTTTCCTCACCGGCCCCTCAGCCCCCTCCCCGCCACCACCGCCCGCCGTGACAGAGGAAGCCCCGCCGGAGGTTTCCCTCCCACGTTCTCTCCCCCACCGGGCCCGCAGCAGTATTTGAGAAGGAGCGAGGGCAGCGGCTATACGGGTGACCAAGGTCACCACACAGGTTGCACCGAATGTCCCTACACGCAGTGGCGAGATGACCCACCCCGCCACACAAGGCACATTTCTGCACCTTGCAGCTTGCGCTGAAGTGGCGGGGATCGCCGCACTTGTGACAGACCTTCGGCTGCCCCTGGTAGAAGATCAGGATCCTGTCCCTTCCCAGGAATGCCGAGGAAGGGATGTGGGTGACCGTATCGCCTGAGACCTTCAACTTAACCATGAAGGTCCAGCCCCCCGACCAAATACCAAACTCATCCCTGTTCTTTTTGGGACCTCGGTGACTTCCCCATAACGGGAAAGCCACGTCATTATGTCCACGCCCGAGAGTGACTCGTTACATGTCACCACGGTCACTCTCTTGACGGAATTCTGGCGAGACACTGCCTGTACGACAAAGCCTCGCCATCCGGGCTCCCCCTTCACCAGCTCATAATTCGACCAGAAAAGCTCAAGCCCTCCGACCGAACAAAGCTGATGTCAAAGAAACGGGCCGATGAGGGATGGATCAGGGCAAAGATATCATCCGCCCTGAAGCCCATCTTCAGGAGGAGCTCCACCAACCTGCTCCTGGGTGGGCAAGCTTCAATGCCCCCCCACCGAAGACGGACCACATTCCTCCTCACCAGCCCTTGCCCGGCTGTTGGGAGAGACCAGACAGTCCCTCCCTCTCTTCTCTCTTGGAAGGCGGCTAAGCCATGTCTCTCTATCCAGAAAGACAAGTCCACCGTCCTCCCCTCTACTATTATTGACCTTTCTCCCCTTTTGAGGGCCTCCAGGAAACGGCGGTGCAAAACGCCATCCCCGGAGTCCAAAGGTCAGGAGACCCCCTGAGAACCCCCCCGGGAGACCCCCCTAACCCCAGCCGTGACCCCCGCAAATGAACGCCTGGGTGCCACGGCTGGGGGGGCAGATGGGCCAGCCCTTACCCCACTCACACTTGCTCCCACATTCACACCTGCATCCACCCCGGCATTCACTCCTAGACTCACTCCCTCATTCATACCACCCTCACCATCACTCACACCTCCATGCACCACCTCCGCAAACAGCTCTTCAAAAATGTCACTCGCACCATCACTATCATCCTCACTATCCATACTATCCATATATACACTATTCACATTATTTATATTATTTACATTATTATTTACATAATTTACATTGCCTACATTGCCTTTAGTCTTGCTTGTAGCTTTGTGGCTTTCAACATCTCCTGCTGGGGGCCCTGGCTGGATCACGGTATTGCTTTCATTTTTTTTTTCCCTCTGCCCAGGAGCGCCGCTGCCCCTTTAAATGCTCCAGAGCAGAGTGCACTCAATACACCCTGTCTGGGCTCGGGAGCAGCAGCAGCTCCTGAGCTCTGTGGAGTCACATTTTTTTTCCTTTTCCTTTGCCTGTGCTTCCTAGGGCAGGGACTGACCTTGCCACCGCTCCCTGCCCTCCACACACCTCCCCCGCCGGCTTCACCTGGAGCGCCGGAGCCCCCGCACCAACAGACGACGGTAAGTGAGCTGGGGACCCCGACAACTCCTTACCGGCTTTCGGGGGCGCAGATCCGATGGTATGGGTGGGCAGGACAGAGGGCGGCGGACCCGCCGAGGCCACGCCCCCCTCACCAGCCACAGCCACTCCAGGCCGGGCAGCAGCCCCTTTCGAGGCCACGCCCACCCCAGATAACACAGGCACAGTGGGCGGAGCCACGGCCGCCGAGGCCACGCCCCCCCACCAGCTACAGCCACTCCAGGCTGGGCAGCAGCCCCTTGCGAGGCCACACCCACCCCAGATGATGCGAGCACGGCGGGCGGGATTGCGGCCAAGGAGGGCATGCCCCCCCTGCATGCCTCTGCCTTTGCAGGCAGGGCAACATTCAGGGAGGCCACGCCCCCCTCACAGGCCTTCACCACCTCTCTGTACCCACCCCCTGCTGTAGGCAAGGCTGGCCACTCCCCTTCGGCATCCAGTGGTGGCGGGGCCCCCCGCACGGACCCCTTTTGGGATCTACGTGCCGAGTGCCCCGGCTTCACCACGGACGCCTCCAGGGGAGCGACCAACACCTTACAGGTCTTTAATTGCTGCTTTACAGCAGTATCTGCGCCTCTTCTATGCTTCTGGAGCCCCATAAGTGATCCAGATTTAACGGACCCGTTCGTGGGGGGCCCAGAAGCAGCTCTCACCGCTGGAGATGCGGCCCCGGCTTTACCTGGTGCTGGGCCAGCCCCCCCTGCCACCGGGGACTGAGCCCAAACACCACCACTAACGCCACCAGTACCGGCACCGACCTCCATATCGCTGCCTGAATCCGAACTGCCACCACCAGAAGTGACAGCAAGACCCAGGCAGACTTTACTCTCCCCCGCTCCCTTGCACCGGACCCACCACAGGGCCCGAGCTGGGGTGGGCAGCGGGTTCCACACAGCGGGACTGGGGGACCCCGGAAAGAGGGACAAAAACAAGTTTCTCCTCCACCACTTGCTTCGCCTTACGCCTTCTCCTACTCTTCCCAGTTGCCTCATCCTCGAGGCAGACCTCGTCCCCAAACAACAGTGTGCCAAACCGTGCTGGGGACTCAATCTGCCTCACTTGCTGTAGGATGAGGCAGCCCCCCTCGCTATTACTCCCGCTCCCTCCATCCTCCCCCTCACTCCCACTTTCCTTCATGTCACTGGAGTCCGGTGGAAGAGCCACTTGTTCGGGGGCTATCACGCTGTGCGATACCTGGGAGCTCTTACCCACCAGGTCCTGGGCGCTCTTACTCACCAGGTCCTCAGGTGGAGCTGGCGCAGATGTTCCACCATCTTCTTCCTCCTCATCCTCCACCTGGCTGGGGCCTCCTGACCCCAGGAGACCCACCGGTCAGGGCTCTGAACCGGTCATCGTTCTTTAGCTTCTCCCCAAAGGGGCCGCTTCCCTCCAGGATGATCTTCCTCCTCTCTTCCAGCGCTCTTATCTCCCCCTTCAGCCTTTCGACCGTGGCAGATACCTCCGCTCTTTTTGAGGTAGGGAGCCGTTTTTTTGCTGTTACTCGGGCTCCCCTCAACTCCTCCCGGAGTCTCCTCAGCTACTTAGCTGCCTCCTCATATTCACAGAGGTGGGCATGGATGCAGGAGGCGTAGATGGTGGACGGCTCTCCCGCAGCCTTGGAGCCCCAGATGTTAAGGGGGGCTCCTGCCGCACCTCTGCCCGCAGCCTCCTCACCGGGAGAAGGAGCTGCCACGGCCCTGGCTTCAGGGGTCCTGCTTGGTCCTGGAACCTTGCGGCCCCCCGGTATCTTCTTCCTATTCATCCCTGGGACTGGCTTGCTACGGTGTGGGCCTCCAGATGGTATGTGAGGCCCCCCACCCCCAGCTAGCTTGCCGGGGGTGGGAGCCAGGGGCACAGCCCGACGCTCAGTCCCAGGGAAGGTCTCTCTGCCTGGGAAGGGGCAGGTAGTAGTCCAGATAGAGAAAAAAAAAAAAACCTCCTCCCCAGGCACTCAGCTCCAAGCAGCCTTGCTGTCTCTTCCTCCTGCTCCAGCCACATGCCCTTCCACTTCCGGGTGGAGCTGGAACTCTTTTTTTTATTAAAAAATACAAAACACATACAATATATACAAAAAACAACAACTCCAATCCAAAACAAAAGAAACAATACCTAAAGAAAATAACTTAACACCTATTCACTCCTCACTTTCTTGTCCTTATCAATCGAGATCTTCCACACACGAGTCCACTTGATGAAACTTTGCAGCTCCTCAGGGACCCCCAGCAGGAAACCCTTCAAAGAAAAGGGAAAAACCAAAAGGGGAAACAAAAAGAAAAACCCAAAATTTTCATTCACTCATTCTACCTACATACATACCACACTTATACACCATATTTACATATTTACAAGAAAAGAAAAACAAAAGGGTTTGGCCCACTGCCTTAACACAGAACACGAAAGGCCATTCTGGCCGCCTCACAGAAAAACTTAGCTTACTAAACATTTTTTTTTTTTTTTGTTATAACCCCCCACCACACCACAGGTCCATCAGTTCATGGCCTCAATAAACACTGCAAACATTTCCGGGTCCATATAAAGTTTTATGCCCCTATTTCCATATAGAAATCAACTGGGTCCATGGGTCCATATCTTCAAAGTTCTTTGCCCATTGCCCTAAAAAATTTTTACCACACCCCTCAAAAACCCCCAGACAACCCCCGCCCAACCTGACTATACCCCCACACACAATAATCTACATACACTCAAAAATAATCATCTTAATAAACCATATAATAACACATACATATAATATAATTACAAAACACAACAAAAAATAATTACAAAAAACAATTTACTACAACCACATTATCACTTATCACCAATAATTTACCTTAATGCAACATAACTACTTTAAAAAACTTCCTAACACACAAGGCCCAAGTTTGGTGCCTGCAAGCCTCAATATCCATTCTTTTTTATTTTATTACAAAACAAAAAACTACATTGTGTCATGCAATAGCCCACCACGAGGAGACTGGAGCCCTAAGAGGCCCTATCCCTTACCAACTAACACATTCACCCTGTCCCTTGTCAATTAAAACTGTCCCTACTTCTATCCTTAACAAAACTGTCCCTATCTATCCCTACTCTACCTAACTTAACTAACTCTCTATCTGTCCCTCACTACTGACCCTCCCTGACCCTATCTGCCCCTACTTCTCTCCCTCAACACCCACACCATCTTATGCTATCCCTACCGCCATTCACACACAGAACTTTCCCTTGAGTGTGTTTTTTTTTAAAAGGAGAAGCCCCTCCAAAGCCAAGAGGCCCTCCTCACACCCAACCTCTCGAACTCCAAAGAACGCACCTTCCCCAGGTCACCCAAGATGTTACTAACCACCTCATCCCGGGGGAGGGCTTTCTGTTGCGTCGATACTAAACACCGTGCATTCCACGTGTAAAACCTGACCACTACGCTAACTAAGAATAAAATGCTCCGCTCTCGGCCACCCAGGGATCTGAACGCCCCATAGACCCACTCGGCATAGGAAAGGGACGCCAGCCGCGGCAAACTTATGGAAGCACCCACCCTGTTGTAAACCTCTGCATTAAAGGGACACTGAAGGAGGAAGTGCTCCATGCTTTCCAGCACGTCGCCACACTCCTCACGAGGACAACCCCGATCATCGGAGTTCCTGTACTTCAAGTTGTCCCTTACATACAGTCTCCCGTGAAAGCAGCGCCAGGCCAAGTCCCAAAACTTCGTGGGGATCCGCTCTGAATTTAAAAGCCCGAGCCCCACCTCCAGATCCCGGCCCGGGCAATCCCTGAGGACCAGGGGCTTCTGGAAATGGGTCAACAGAACCCTTCTGTCAAGACATTGTCTCGACATGGTCCTGATTTCCCTCATTTCCAGACCCCACCGGCGGATTACCTTCAGAACCGGGGTAGCGTAAGCCGGGAGATGTCCGTGAGGTGTACAGAGATCCTTCACTTGCCCTCCTGTCTCCCATTCTGGAAGAAGGGCCGAAACCAACCCCTGCAGGAGAATACCCACGGAGGAGCCCTCTCTAGCCAGAGGTTGGAAACATTGGCTTTAAGAAAGGTGTTCACTAAGAACACTACTGGGTTGACCATACCCAACCCACCTAGTCTCCTCGTACGGTACGTGACCTCTCTCTTGATTAGGTTGAGCCTATTCCCCCATAACAGCTGGAAGAACAGGCTGTAAACCCGTGTCCAGAGAGGTTCTGGCAAGATGCACACACTGCCCAGGTAAATTAACAAGGGAAGCAGAAAACCTTTAGCCAAGCCAACCCTTTCCCTCAGGGTTAAAGACCAACCCTTCCACTGGTCCACCTTTTGGGCGGCAATCTTGAGTCTGCCCTCCCAATTTTGCTGGGGGTAGTCCCCAGGGCCAAATTCGATGCCTAGAATTTTGGCGGAGGCCTGGGGCTCTGGAAGGGTGCCCGGGAGATCAAAACTAGGATCCCCCCTCCCAGCCAGAGACTCTCACACTTTTCCTGGTTGATCATGGACCCGGATGCCTCCGAGTAATGCACGACCTCGGACATGACCCAATCCGCCTCCTCTCTCGAGGATACAAAAAGGGAAACATCGTCAGCGTACGCCACCACCCTCAGAGGGGGCCCAGAGCCCGCCTGGTCCATCCCGACTCCCACCAACGGTCCACGATCTACCCTCCTCAGGAAGGGATCGATCGCGAACGCGTATAAGAGTGGGCTCAGAGGACAGCCCTGACGGACCCCATAACCCACCTCAAAAGGGTGCCCTGACCAACCGTTCACGAGCAGGAAAGTCTCAGCCCCTTGGTACAAGATCTCTAGCCAATTTACAAACCTCCCAGGCAGACCGTACCTTAAAAGGACAGACCAGAGGTACTCATGGTTAACCCGGTCAAAGGCTTTTGCTTGGTCTAATGGCAGTAGATACCCCTTCCAGTGACCTGCCCTACCCTGCTCCACTGCCTCTCGGACACCGAGCACAGCACTAAAAATGCTGCGGCCTGGAACAGAGCAGTGCTGGGCCTCCGAAAGGAGCCGGGGTGCAAACTTGGCCAGCCGATGAAACAACACCTTCGCCAGAACCTTTTTCGTCCGTATTGAGAAGCGCTATGGGACGCCAATTCTCAATACGGGACGAGTCTTTACCCTTTGACAAAATAATCAGGGCTGACATCCTCATTGAACCAGGAAGAGTACCCGAGGAAAGACACTCATTAAACACCCAGTCAAGAGGGGGACCAAGGAGTCCCTAAAGGTCTTATAAAATTCGGATGTTAAGCCATCCGGACCTGGCGATTTTTTGGGCCGAAGCCCATCAATGGCCAGTCTCACTTCCTCTTCCCTGATTGCTTCTGCCAAAACACCAAGAGAGGGATCATCCCCTGGCTCAGGGATGGTTTCAGCCAGGAAAGCCGACATCTCATCCCGATCTAGATCCCTCTTTCCCAAGAGGTGTGAGTAAAAGGACCTAACCACCTCCAGGATCCCTGATTTGGATCTGTTCAGGTACCCGTACTATCGATCAGTCCTGTCACCATTTTACAATTCACTGACATCTTACAGTTCCTGTAGGGGTCGGGTGAGCGGTACTTCCGAAATCCCTCTCAAAAACCAAAGATGTGTGCCTATCATACTGACACCTCTTAAGCAAAGACTTCACTCTGGAGATTTCCACACGGTCACCTCCAGTCGAGACGAGCTGCTCTAGTTTCCTCCATAGAGCCCAATACAAGCGATGCCTGTTCAGACTCCTGAGGCTCGAGAGCTTGCGGAAGAACCCCGCCACCCGCTTTTTGAAGATCTCCCACCACTCTGACTTACTACTACAGAGATCCAAAAGCGGTACCTGGCTCTGAAGAAAATCCTCGAAGGATTGTCTCACATTCGCTTCTTCCAGCAGGGAAGAATTCAGCTTCCACAGCCCTCTTCCTATCCGGGGAGTCTCTGCAACATTCAGAGAAAAGAAAATTAGACAGTGATCGGAGAACTCCACCTCAACAGCGGACACAGCAGAAAAGATGGCATCTTCCTTTAAAAAAAACCTGTCTATTCTAGATCTACAGCTACCCCTATGATAGGTGAAACCCCGTGACCTGGGGTGTGCCGGATGTGGACATCCACCAGGCGAGCTTCACTGGCTATGCTATTGAGCGCGACGCTGTCATAAGCCAGGCGATCTCCAGGACCCCCCCGATCTCGGGACCTCGTAATGGTGTTGAAGTCCCCACCGAAGACCACCTGTCGGCTTGTAAAAAGAAAGGGCTTAATCCTCAGGAAGAGACATTTCCGGTCCCACTTTGACTGTGGGCCATAGATGTTTATGAGCCGCAGCTCTTGTCCCCTCATGAAGACGTCAAGGACCAGGCACCTCCCCATTTCTAACTCGATCACTCGTCTGCATTCCACATCTGCAGTCTTAAAAGAGGACTGCCACCCCGCTATACGGCTCGGCCGCAAGAGACCAGTATGAGGGCCCGCACCTCCACTCTCTCCGTGCTTTATGTATGGCCCCCATGTCAGTTAGTCTAGTCTCCTGCAAAAATAAAATTTCAGCCTCAATTCAGGTCAGAAAATCAAAGGCCGTAAATCTAGCCGCATCTGACTTAATGCTGGCGACATTAATGGACGCCAGCGTCAACAGGGCGAGTTCAGCCATCATGAGTGATCAAGCTCGACGGCCTTCTTCTTACCCACCCCGCTCCCACCACCCTCTGGGGAGGAGTCAGACCCCTTCCTCTTTAAGGTGGACGAGGTGTCCATTCCTCCTCCCCTGGTGTCCTCACCTCCGGACTCCAGGTCTGTCCCCCCCTGGGAGAAACAACGTCCCCCAAGGGTTGGACTCCGCCATCCCCTAAAGGACCCCCCGATGCCGCCCCCGGTCCCCTGCCCTTGTCCGGCAACTCTTTAGCAGAGTCATCAAGGGCCTGGAACCGGTTGGAGAGTGTGATCAGAGGGGGAGCGGTGGGCCCTTCCGTTGGTACCCTCACGGTCGGGGGTGGGGGGGATTTGGAAGACTTGTTCAGCCTCTTCCTCCCCCTCCTGTTGTTATGTTTTTTTCCACTCCTTGATGTTGTAGGCTGCTCTAAGACTTCCTCATCAACACTTTCATATTGAGAGGAGCTGTCTGAGTCAGCCGCTTTATCCTCCCTCTCCATCCTCCTGATCTCCTCGTTCACCGCTTACTCCCCCAGGGCCTCAGAGGCTTTAGCCACCAACCCAGAGGGAGGAGCAGGCATCACCCCGGTTACCCGAGGCTCCACCTGCTCCTTACCCCCCTGGCGAGCCGCCTGCCTCCGCTGATATGAGGGGCCTCTAGTGACCTTGCCTTTCCTCACCGGCCCCTCAGCCCCCTCCCCGCCACCACCGCCCACCGCGACAGAGGAAGCCCCGCCGGAGGTTCCCCCCCCCACGGTCTCCCCCCACTGGGCCCGCAGCAGTATTGGAGAAGGAGCGAGGGCAGCGGCTATACGGGTGACCAAGGTCACCACACAGGTTGCACCGAATGTCCCTACACGCAGCGGCGAGATGACCCACCCCACCACACAAGGCACATTTACTGCAACTTGCAGCTTGCGCTGAAGTGGCGGGGATCGCCACACTTGTGACAGACCTCCGGCTGCCCCTGGTAGAAGACCAGGATCCTGTCCCTTCCCAGGAATGCCGAGGAAGGGATGTGGGTGACCGTATCGCCTGAGACCTTTCAACTTAACCATGAAGGTCCAGCTCCCCGACCAAATACCAAATTCGTCCCTGTTCTTTTTTGGGACCTCGGTGACTTCCCCATAACGGGAAAGCCACGTCATTATGTCCACGCCTGAGAGTGACTCGTTACATGTCACCACGGTCACTCTCTTGACGGAATTTTGGCGAGACACCGCCTGTACGACGAAGCCTCGCCATCCAGGCTCCCCTTTCACCAGCTCATAATTTGACCAGAAGAGCTCAAGCCCCTCGGCCGAACAAAGCTGATGTCAAAGAAACGGGCCGATGAGGGATGGATCAGGGCAAAGATGTCATCTGCCCTGAAGCCCATCTTCAGGAGGAGCTCCACCACCCTGCTCCTGGGTGGGCAAGCTTCACTGCCCCCCCACCGAAGACGGACCACATTCCTCCTCACCAGCCCTTGCCCGGCTGTTGGGAGAGACCAGACAGTCCCTCCCTCTCTTCTCTCTTGGAAGGCGGCTAAACCATGTCTCTCTATCCAGAAAGACAAGTCCACCGTCCTCCCCTCTACTATTATTGACCTTTCTCCCCTTTTGAGGGCCTCCAGGAAACGGCGGTGCAAAACGCCGTCCCCGGAGTCCAGAGGTGAGGAGACCCCCTGAGAACCCCCCCAGGAGCCCCCCCTACCCCCAGCCGTGACCCCGCAAATGAACGCCTGGGTGCCACGGCTGGGGAGGCAGATGGGCCAGCCCTTACCCACTCACACTTGCTCCCACATTCACACCTGCATCCACCCCCGGCATTCACTCCAGATTCACTCCCTCATTCATACCACCCTCGCCATCACTCACACCTCCATGCACCACCTCCGCAAACAGCTCTTCAAAAATGTCACTCACACCATCACTATCAAAATCACTATCCATACTATCCATATATACACTATTAATTACATTATTTTCATTATTTACAATATTTACATTATTTACAATATTTACATTGCCTTTATCTTTGCTTTTAGGTCTGCTGCTTTCCACACCTCCTGCTGGGGGCCCTGGCTGGTTTACGGTATTGCTTCCACCACTTTTTTCTTTTCCTGTGCCCAGGAGCGCCGCTGCCCCTTTAAATGCTCCAGAGCAGAGTGCACTTAGTACACCCCTGTCTGGCTCGGGTAGCAGCAGCAGCTCCTGAGCTCTCTGGTAACACTTTTTTTTTTTCCTCTTTTTTTTTCCCTGTGCTTCCTAGGGCAGGGACGGATCTTGCCACCGCTCCCTGCCCTCCACACACCTCCCCGCCGGCTTTACCTGGAGCGCCGGAGCTCCCGCACCACCAGATGACAGTAAGTGGGTTGGGGGACCCCGACAACTCCCTACCGGCTTTTGGGGCTGCAGACCCGATGGTATGGGTGGGCAGGACAGAGGGCGGCGGACCCACCGAGGGCCACGCCCCCCCACCGGCCACAGCCACTCCAGGCTGGGCAGCAGCCCCTTGCGAGGCCACACCCACCCCAGATGATGCGAGCACGGCAGGCGGGGACTGCGGCCAAGGAGGGCACGCCCCCCCCTGCATGCCTCTGCCTTTGCAGCAGGGCAACATTCAGGGAGGCCACGCCACCCTCACAGGCCTTCACCACCGCTCTGTACCCACCCCCTGCTGTAGGCAAGGCTGGCCACTCCCCTTCGGCATCCAGCGGTGGCGGGGCCCCCCGCACGGACCCTTTTGGGGTCTGCGTGCCAAGTGCCCCGCTTTCACCACGGTCACCTCCAGGGGAGCGACCAACACCTTGCAGGTCTTTAATTGCTGCTTTACAGCAGTATCTGCGCCCCTTCTATGCTTCTGGACCCTCATAAGTGATCCAATTTAACGGACCCGTTCGTGGGGGGCCCAGAAGCTGCTCTCACCGCTAGAGATGCGGCCCCGGCTTTACCTTTACCTGGTGCTGGGCCAGCCCCCCCTGCCACCGGGGACTGAGCCCAAACACCAACACTAACGCCACCAGTACCGGCACCGACTCCATATCGCTGCCTGAATCCGAACTGCCACCACCAGAAGTGATAGCAAGACCCAGGCAGACTTTTACTCTCCCGCTCCCTTGCTCCGGACCCACCACAGGGCCCGAACTGGGGTGGGGCAGCGGGTTCCGCACAGCGGGACTGGGGGGCCCCCGGAAAAGGGACAAAAACAAGTTTCTCCTCCACCACTTGCTTTGCCTTACGCCTCCTCCTGCTCTTCCCGGTTGCCTCATCCTCGAGGCAGACCTCGTCCCCAAACAACAGTGTGCCAAAACCGTGCTGGATAATCATTCTGCCTCACTTGCTGTAGGATGAGGCAGCCCCCCTTGTTATTACTCCCACTCCCTCCTCCTCCCCTCACTCCCACTTTCCTCCATGTCACTGGAGTCCGGTGGGAGAGCCACTTGTTCGGGGGCTATCCCGCTGCATGATACCTAGGAGCTCTTACCCACCAGGTCCTGGGCGCTCTTACTCACCAGGTCCTGGGCGCTCTTACCCACCAGGTCCTCAGGTGGAGCTGGCGCAGATGTTCCACCATCTTCCTCCTCCTCGTCCTCACCTGGCTGGGCCCTCCTGACCCCCAAGAGACCCACCGGTCAGGGCTCTGAACCGGTCATCGTTCCTCAGCTCCTCCCCAAAGGGGCCGCTTCCCTCCAGGATGATCTTCCTCCTCTCTTCCAGCGCTCTTATCTCCCTCTTCAGCCTTTCGACCGTGGCAGATACCTCCGCTCTTTGAGGCAGGGAGCCGATTTTTTGTGTTATCGGGCTCCCCTCAACTCCC